>JAQIXX010001595.1:0-31989 GCA_034700605.1 Willowsia nigromaculata
TCAGCATGTAGGAGTAAGTTGATAAGCATTCGATTTTAATAGGAAATTACAGTTTGTTGACTCAGGATGACTGCTGACTTCGCCAAAAGTTTTTTCAAGGGTGGGAGAGAACCAACTCGAAAACAAGAGTGATTGACATCTCGTTCGCAATTTCACATTATTTCTTGGTAAAATATTGCTATAAAATTATGATGAAAAATAAATGCATGTAAAAAGAACGCTTACTATTGCTACTACATTAAAGAATATGCAATATGTGAAGGTATAGGCGAACCTAATTAATGCGGAAAGAAAACTTATTTTGAGGTGTACATTTTACAAAGCTTTTTATTTTTAATCTTTCTATTCAAATTCGGTCCTTATTCATCATTTCCACTTACATAGCGATAAAGCTAATACATATAAGTAAACTCCATACTCCATTACGCTTTCAATGTTAAGGTGTCACTAAACCCAAGTTCATTTTATTTTTATTTTTAGAATGTTTTTCCAGAGTTTTTGGTTGTTTCATCAGTTACGGGGATTCATGACGTGACTACAATACCTACAGCATAACTGTACAAAAATAATTGTCCCAGGTTCAAGTGTAAGCTATATAGGAAGATCAACAGTACGGAATCCACAAGTTTTAGTTGATGTGATGCTATCTTCTGAAGATCACTTTTCCGCAGAGGTGTCAATGTCATTTTAGTCAACCAGATATCTTCAAAAAATCATACGTCAATGTACAATGACCTTTGAGCTGAACTCAAGATAGTAATTTTATTGCGATGCTTGAAGAAAGCCCTATTATTATTCGACTTTCCCCAACATTTCTTCCGGTGAGTGATCCACTCCACTCAGCAACGCAGTTATTTGCTTTCACTGTACACCACCACAACCACTGTACCAACCAACAAGCGAGGTCATGGTTCTCACTCTTCCTTCATTTCCATTTCATCACGCCCAGTAAAAGTTTGAGGAATGGTGAAAGCTCATGAAAATGTGCACTTGAGCGAAAGTAATAATGCATAAAATACACTAGAGACGCAGTATTTTTTGTGGTTTTCATATACAACCGTCAACAGACATTGTTATGACGCCTTTTTCTGTTTGGTACTGCCAATACTGCGTAGTAATATAATAATGATTAATGGAAACCCTAGTCTAGATGCTTTCACATTTCTTAATTTTATCATTTGCCTATATTCATTTTGTCCCTTGGTTTCAATATACCCCTCGAGTTGAAATAATTAATATTGTACTCGAATACTAGATTGTATTTCAGCAAATCTGTTATGGCTTCGTAGGAGCCATCAGTCATTACATGGAAAACAATAGCAACAACGAAGCGAAGGCGGGCTCATGCTAATTAATCGTTTGGAATCTTCATCGTGTATTGCGTAACATAACACTTGATCAGTTGTGATTTGTTCAGTTGAAACTTTTAGATAACAACCAAACGTTACTCATAATGTATGTATAATATGCTGGATTTCATTAGTTTTGGCGTCATGATAATAGAAGGAGATTCAGGTCTATACAAAAACGTAAGCTAATAGAAGATCTGAGCAACATCTTCTTTGATAGTGTTTATTATGTGTGGGCGAGCTTAAGTAGTGTTTATCAGTTTGTGTCTTGTGTAGTAAACGTAACCCAAATACGTATTTAATGAGGTATAATTTGACACGTATTTAGATCTAGATCCATACTTTCTGGATAATCTGATCCACGAAAGGTACCAGATTTCAACATGTCGCGTTGAACATGACAAGACAGGATCAGAGGTATTAAAGAGATTTTGTTGTGGCATCAATGATCACTGGAATAAAGATCGTCTGGGCGATGTAAGTTAATGTTATTGTGAAAGTGCAAGGCATCAAAGTAGGTTTAACATGATTGCCCCATATATTATGTGCAATGATGCAAAATTCGATTGTAGAGTAATCAAGTTAATAGAATTAGGAGAGCTTGAATGGATTATTGATAATTAACACACCGACACATTAATGTCACACCGAAAATACACGCACGACATATTAAATAAAATTTATTATTCATTACATTGACTCATAATACATTACCTATGTATATAAATGCCTATATTCGCTTTTCATGTTTCGTGCACTTGTACGATATGTGTCACAACTCTTTACAGGCTGTTGGCTCGAAAAGACTTAACGCTTCAAAACTAGTGGATTTTCCCTGTTTCATGGGAAATTTCATTTCACAATATTGCATGTTACATCGTTAAATGATCTTTAAGTTTGAGACGTTTTTAGGTGGTGCGAAATTAAATGAAATTCTTGCAATCAATGGCTTTTTACAAAAGAAGTCTTGTATGATATGAACTTTTATTATTAAAGTTTGAGATAATTACACCTTCTAACAGCTATATTAGTTCTACAAATTAATAGCTTTGTTAAACCTTTCTTGTCAATTAAGTTTCAGTCATTTGAATAAAAATCAATTGAAACTGGTTATTTTGAGATGCATACATACATATATCTATTTCAATTTCCAAGTTTAAAATGGTAGTGAATGCACTAGCTAATAAGTTGAGTTAGAAGTTCTAGGTAACTGTCACATGGACTATAATCAATTTTCAACGTGATCTTAAACTACTATTGTAAAATATTTATAGTCTACAAAGTCAGCAATAAGTTGTAAAATCATTCTCTTCATTAAAAAATCAAAGTTCATATTACAATTTTCACTATTAAAAAAATCAGTTTGTAAAAGAAGAAGGAATGAAGACATCCACTCGGTTTGGGTTAATTTAACATAAATTATACTGTAATAGTTTCTGCAAAAGACAATAGTTTGTTTCATGAACATTTTAATTTTTTCTGTTATTGCTTCGATAATTTCAAACTTTAATGTAAAAATCTCTTTTATGCAGTGTTCACTGATTTTTTTATTCGTATGCAATTAATCTGAGTTAATTAACTTTCCTAACGAGTCTAATGTTGCAGGAGTTCGTATTTCAATACTGCGTACTTGGATAAAGAGGAAAATACAGCATTGTTTCATACAAGAAGCCATCAATGCTCCGTGTGATGTGTGAACGTGATGGAAACTTCATTGGATTTTTCATGGCACTAACCGAACAGTGACATTAATATGTCATGTCAATGACCTGTTGAAGTTGAAGAGAAAGTAGCGCAAACCTATTTACATTTTCTCACATGACAAGACTGACAAGTGTGATTATATTTCCAGAAACATCAACCCCGATTGCCAATAATTTGGTCTGAAATTCGATGAAAAATAATGTGCGCAATTTTGTAAATTATTAATTTTTGCTTGATGAGTTTTGTGCTTCTCCAATCTCAATTTGTGGCAATATTCTAATGCTAAGGAAGTTGTATCATTGGTAACGATTTTTACGATTGTTCACATATAATTCTGGTTGTTGGATAGTTAAATGCACTCTTTTTATTTCTAAAACAATTGTGAAAGGCAAGCACACAGTACAGTGTATCAAGAGTATGTAAAAACTTATAGTCCCTATGTGTTCATAAATAACTCATAGAACCAAAATCATACGCTAAGATAGGTTAATAAACCTAATAAAACATCAAACAAATCCAATTCCTTTAATTACATCTCCCATTTAAATTACTTTCCGAGTAAATCTTGAGTTTCTAAGACTCTCACTGTACAAGTTTTGCAATAAAGTACTGCTTTCTCCAATAATTAGCCCTTTTCCTGATCAAATATACAAAAGAGAGAACAATGTCGCAAGTTGGTATAGGTATGCCAATAACCTTTCATACTAGGAGATTAGTTATGTCAAAATAAGTACGCAATAAAAACAATGGTGAATTCTTCTCCAGTCTGCTAGTGAAGTGTCAAATTGCCTACTTCGAATCCGCATTAATCTGGTTTAAAATTGCACAATTTATTTGTTACCATAAGACAATTTTATCTGCACCATTCTAGAGTATTAGCTGCCTATGTGTTATGTGTTTAAGGGAACTTTATATAGATGAATTTAAGTAGAAGCAAAGTACATACCTTCATTTCACCATGTGAAGGATTACACTTGGTAGCTTTTTGCCCTCAATTATCTTCAAGTGCAAAGTGCAGGTGTATAGGCTCATATTCGCGTGTGTGCATCCATCGCTTTCATCTTTCATCTCCCTGGAGGGATAGATAGATGCGGAATTGCGAAACAAGGTGGCTAACGGTTAACGGTATTACATTTTATATTTTCAGCATAAAATCAAAAATAACCGTAAAATTGCACATCAACAAAGCCCTGAGCTGTCATCAGGGCCTTTTAACGAGTTTTGATGACAGAAGAAATTTCAAGGATAAAGACAACCACTACATGTCAAAATACCTATGTTGTATGTATGAATTTTAGGAGATATATAATATCTTGGTGTTATTATATATAGATTCATACACCGACTTATACAGAAGAACTATAAGATTGATTTTCATATTTAATCTTTGTCTATATGCTTGAAGTCCATATTAACTAAAGTATGTACTGTTTTTACATTCATTTCGCATAGGAAAGCGATTACTTTGTTGAACTGTGCATAAACAAGGTAAATGGTTCATATAAAGCTTGTTATGATGTTGTGATGAGAGATCTTTCACAACTTTACAAGTTCGCTAGAAGCATGTCAGGAAAACATCACTATGATCCATTTTCCCTATGAATTTGAATAGAACAATTTTCGAAATATTTTTGTTTCCCTGCCTTTTGACTCTGAACAGTGAGTTAAATACGTACGTATTACAGGTTAGAAATATTCTCACAAAAGTTGAGAGCACTCAAAGTAAATAAAGTAACCAAAAAACTTTACAGTGAATATTATAGGGTGAAGGGCGAATAACTTTTGATATGTACATACGTTGGAAAATTTTAAATTTAATATTTATACATAAACGTTTCCGTTCCTAATTCACACTGGTTTTTGTATTGGGCAAATAATTGAAACCTGTCCATCCAAGCTGGGCATATTAAGGTCAAGAATCTGAGATTTGGGACAAAATTAATGCATTTGAAAAACAAGCAAGCTTGCTCCAAGGGGATTACTCTGGCCACCATAAAGTTCTCGTAATAGTTTCTATACTAAAGTCATACGCTCAATGAGTATATATCATTATTTCATTTTAGTGGAGCATATGAAATCCATATTTAATGATTCGTTGTTGGATGCCGGAAGAACGAGCACCTTTAAATATAATTTTTTTAAAAGTCAAATACATAGAATTACAGGATATGTCAAGCAAGATAATAGTTTTCTATTCAAATGGTAACAGTGAAAAGCAAAGTACATCTACAAAGCATTTCCTGAATATTCTTCGAACTTTCCAGCAAAAAACAGTAACTAGTAACTGGTAAGTGGGCTTCAACCAACCGTAGTACACAAGTCAAAATATTTCTGTCGAGGGTCACGCATCTCATTGTCCCATAAACATAATTCCATTTAAAAATGCATTACACCTGCTTTTGAAGAACTGTGAGTGCGAAAGAGATTTCACAGGAAATATTCCAGAAAAAAACCAATGTGCTCACAAACTGGAATACTAAAAATACAATTTTTGCTTTCACTCTGCGACTGATTTAAATGCAAAAGATAGATGTAATTCCAAGCATATTACTCATGCCAATCTACACTCAGACCATGCTTTCCACACTTTGGATTGAAAAAAATAACACTGGCTTGCATCGGAATACGGAAATGGATGACTTTGAAATATGCTTGGTAATAGCATATTTTGCAAGTAAAAACCCTCTACCTCTGGTTACATAGTGGTGAGATTGCATTTTCTCCGAAAAAGATCATCACTCTGTTGGTTTTCTAATTCCAGTAATGTTTTTCTTCTTTTCATGATTTCTATAACTCATCATTTTCGATTCAAAAAGCTTTTACGGTCCAAAATGCAGAGAGGAAAGAAATTATACTTTCAAATCAAAGAAAGTATACATAATTTTCGTAAAAGAAACGTACGAAGGCAATTTTTACAATTTTCAACAAAACTTTTTCCTGTTACGATCTAAATCTCTAAATAAGACTTTTCTTATGGCCTTTTATACATACCTATGTGCATAGTCATGTACACAGTCCAGTCGGGAAGGAAGGACACTGACACAAAAACATCATAAAAATAATGATTTACTCAGATTACATATTTCTGTTTTCACGTGCTGAAATTTGGGAAAGTTGATTGCAAGTCGCCATGTTACATAGCTGCTGGAGAATACAAGAAAATATATCGTTTGATGCGAAGAACCTTAAGAGATGAAAGAAGATAGAAAGATAACATTCTAACGAAGAATTGCGTATCAGTAGGTAAACTTCCAAATATCAAACATGAAAGGTGAGTCTTCAGTAGTGCTCAGTATCGATTGTCAATTTTTCATCTTTTTCCTATCAAAACATTCAACATTAGTAGATTTGTCAACATATTTGTTATCAAAATATGAAGTATCATATTTTTGTCCGTATATAGATTTCAAGATATTGTGTGCGTACTGCGTAGTCTGACTGATTGATATCTTATACTGTTGCATTATTGTAACCTTGAAGAAGAAATGGGGATTTAGACCTTGTAGAAAATCTCTGAAAAATTAAGCCCAGTGGTGAACCCGAACTTATCTCTCTCGGATAGTTTGGTTTTTACAATAAGAAAGTATGATCATTAAATTTTATGACCATTAGGAAATTTCATCTCTCAAGTTTTTCAAAAGTTTCATGACAATACATTACAAAAAATTGTTTCATCATTGATGATGCAATGTCGGGTTTCAAACAAACCCAGGTTACTTCAACAGAGCGCTACTTCAATGCCTCATTAATGTATGGAAGGGTTTTAATTGTGTATTATATCATCCTGATGGTCTTGTTTCAAATGTTTGTAAACAAAATCATTTGTAATGTCTTTGACAATTGGTTGACAAAACAACCAATTGATTACGTACATTATACAGAGATGTTTTGTACCAATCAAGAAACAGCATGCATTCTCTACATTGCTTAGGTATCTGTGATATTGCACATAGCCTGTAATTAATTATTGAATTTCGATTAATAAATGGTTCATGAGATATAATATCCGTTGAGACTTCCTCCTACGAAAATAACATTTAATTCATAACCGATGTTTCCTGCATAACGTTTCAAATCAGGATGTAAATTATTGTAGTCATTATTCCTTCATTCATTCTGACAGTAGTAGACTAAGTCATTAGCAGACTATATAGAAAACAAAACGGTGAAAACAATTCATGGAAAATGGCAGCCTTGATCTGATGATCATTCAACATTCAAGTTTTGTTATTATTCATTAGAGATTTCTTAACAAATAGTTTCCTGCAATTCGTATTAATAACAGACATACAAATTGTAATGCATGTAATGCATTTCAGTATTAAGGCTGGGTTGGCTGACTATAATGGTTTCTGTCCCTACCCGACTGTGATGCTTTCATGTACCTGACACCTGAGTCGGTGGTAAGGTCAAATACTTATTTAAAAAAATAGGTTGTAAAGTTTTTAGACTGAGGAAAAGCAGTAGTAACATTACAAGGGCATCAATGCGATGTAGGTGGCTTGAAAAATAACCGAAATGCTGCTACAAAGGTAATGCTGACGCAAATTATAATTATCTTCTGAAAAGCGAAATTTTCAGTCATCAAGTCATCCAACCATTTCTATTTGGAATGAACTTCTTACCAACTCTAAAATGATCAGTTTCTGGTATTTATCCCTCCATTTCCTATTTGTGTGATTATTTTTGAGATGAATATCATCAGAGTTTAACAGTCTAATAATAGGAACGCTTTGCACAAAAATTATGATAATTTTAGAGTAGCGTATTGACAAAAGTTGGAATTCCGAGCACGTTTCTACAATTAGTGACAAAACTTATGGTCTTTTAATGGAGTCATTTGCACAGCTCTGTTTTCGTAAAATATCGAGCTATGGAACTTCCCCAGTTTTCTATACAATGCAATGCATCAAAACAAGATAGAATACATGTAGTATCGCAATTCCCCTGTTTTTCTAAGCTCTACAATTTCCAATTTTATGTTGTTTTTAATACCGTGTCGCCATTACGCACATTAGTAATGCCAGCATTAAAAGCACAACACAACATCTCGCTCTTGTTTACTTTCCCAGGAATTACACTCAACAAAATTACTACTACTGTGTTGACTCCTTCACGCTCTTCTGCCCATCGTTCATTTTCCTCCAATCTATCCTCGTGCTCGTCTTCCTTTATGGAAGGAAGTCAGTCACAGTCACAAGATCTACTTTGCTGACTGACGTATGCGGCGGCACGGGACTCTTGGAAATGAACAAGAAGGATTTTTTCCCGAACATCAAATAGTAACAGTTTACTTACATGACGGTTTCCCATTTTAACCGTTACTCAGAGTATCATTTCATAGGCTGTTTCTTTCCCATTATATTGCATCCATGGCCATCATATTAAGTGAAATGGTGATAATAATAGTTATCGTTCTACTACGAACATCCAGTTAACTGATGCGGTTCTCGTACTTTCCAACCACATTTCTCTCTGGAGTTTGTCCGGAGCGGGATGAAATGTTGCTATTTCGGTGTTGTTGATAGCTAATAAATTATGCAAAAAATTACCAGTTTTGATGTAAATTTATTCTACGAGTCTCTCATCATCATGTACAATCTTCACTCTATCTTTTCTTTTCACACTGGGATTATTATATGAGCTTATGCAACTATTGCAGCTTCAAAAAAGATACTTCATTTGTGCACACATCAACCATATTAACGACTGTAACTTAGCACCCACTCTTTCCTATGAATCTATGGAACATGCTAAAAGACTACAGCAATTACGTCAAAATTACTATAGGGAATGTAACGAATGGAAACGTAATGGCAGTACAGTCTTTTGAAATGAACATTTTCTCTTCATTCGGGTGTAATTCCCACTGGCGACGTCTTCCACACAAATTTATAAAGAATTTTGCGTATGCTACAAGATACTTTATGCTCCTGTTCGAAGAATGAGATGTTCATTTTCATTTCCCTTCTCTCGTCATCATATTACATGTTATCCTCAATAGGCGTCATTCTCGTCATGAGAGCATCAAATATTTTTCTTCGACTGGATTCACTAGCGGCGAATCCATACACAGAGAGAAAAATCTGCTGAAATATCAAATAGAATCCGGATATTTGGAATGACGCGATAAAAGGTTGTGTGGCAAAGGCAATATGCCTATATTCCCGTCATTTTTAGTTTCCTTCCTTCACCGGCTCTCTTGTGTTTTAGAGGATGAGTAGTTTTTTTCCAACCGCTACAGAAACTCCACTCCACTTAATTCATCGTTATCATCGTGAGTAAAGTAGCAGCAGGCTCCATATGGCAAATATTTCTGATACTTCACCTTTCAATTTTAAGCACAATAGCATACATTATTTAACTTGTAGTAATACTCTGCATTATCATTCCAAACTGGCAGTTATGTATGGATCGACACGAGCACAAGAAGCACTTAACTTGTGTTATTATTGCCTTTTCCCCTATTGCTCCCTTCCGTACTTCCACTCTAACAAAATAATAACAATATAAAACATGTTAAGTAAGAGTATTAACGTAACAAGAATAATATTTGGTTTCGGACGGGCAACTGTGGAAAGGAGGGGGAGAAAATAAGTGATGGTGAGAGAAGCAGAACGAACTGGCTTATGAAAATAACGGTGAGCTTATAATGACGATGATGGTAATGATGACTGGGAAAAGAAAACAGCTTTGGGTCAGTAGAAAATAATTTGTTAATACATTCATGGCTGTATTGAAAATGAGGAAACCAGCAGACCAGAACAAACTAAACTGTATTGAGTCAACAGCTACTGGCTACTAAACTTTGAACAATAATTTCTTTCAGGATATCTTGCATTATCATGGATGCATTGCGTGATTCATGCCCCTTTTTTAGATTGCATTTTTCTGTTGGCCTGTTGTACTATGAAAATATTAAGGAAGGCATAAATTAATATTGTTGTAGGTCAGACTTTAATCACCAGACTATTATTAGGTATTAGACACGTGGAATCTATTATCATTATCTGTCTTTTATGAAGTTAGATGCAAGAAACGTGCCTACTATTTTTGTGCAATGACTTGATTTTCATTGGTATCACTCAAACCTGAGTCATAGTCCATCTTAAAATATTGTTTCAATACAAATTGTAGCTAATAGCTAATGACATTTGTGTACCCCCTGAACTCCTGTCCTGACACCATTGATTAAGTCTAAAAATAAGCATCTTCGACCGTTAAGCAAGACTCGTCCAACTGTAACATTTATATAAAGGAAATGCGAATTTTCTCATGGCTAAATGCACAATCAGAGGAGAAAAATGAATCACATAAAATAGTGAGACGAACCAATATTGTCATCCTCATTAAATTAATAATAATTGCTTTTTACATTGGTTGTAAAGACAGTGTCATGTGGGTTGCAACGTGAAGAATTCCCATGAGTTTCTTTAAAGAAAGCAATACACAGGTATTCATACTAGAAGCTAGAAGCAACTAAAGTGAAATGAAAGTTATGATGCGAGTTGAATGAAATAAGTTGTGAAAATTGGCTATACAACAAAGCCAACGTTCACAGAACCAACTATCTGTGAAATCAATACACAACCTGCACCATAAAAGACTTCAAAATGTTCACTTCAATCATATTATTTTGCTATATTGTTTTTAAGAGTGTCTTTCAAAATGTGAGAGGAAAATAGGAGTATCTTCACTAAAAAGCCATGATAAGAAGATTACAATTTTGGCGATGAGAAGATGATGCTATTATTATACAGACACTCTCATTAGTGGGAACATGATATGCAAACTCCCAATCTTTCTCTGCAAATGTCTTTATCCGCCACTCACTCAATAATAATTATGCAATATTGGGACCCATTTTTGGAGTGGGAGAACCATAATATTTCGCGTAATGTTTGCATCTAAAAGTAGATTACCAGGAGCAGGACAGACAGCCTGTCCCTGTGTACCCACTTGCATAGATAACGAAGTTTATACCTCACAAAATTTACCTACATGGTATGCTTACGATAACATTGGCTATTTTGTCACTCTTACCATATTGATGATTGGAGGTAGTCATCTCTGGTGAAAAAATCTTAATGGAACATATTATGCATTTTCTATGTGTGCGAACTTGCAAGAAATTTATGCAATATAATGGAAAACTTTACTGAGGTATGGATAGTACAATGAATTCTGTGGTCCTGTCCTGATAAGCACGCTAACACGCATGATAGGAACTTTGGAATGAAATTTAGTCTAATATGGAGCAATCGTGCTAAACTATCTTGAGCAATTTTATCACACAACTATTCTGGTTTATATTCGAAACGAACACGAGCTACATGATGTTGATGATGAAGAAGAGCATAGTGCGGGTGATGGATGGGGTCAAGCTAGATTATAATCAGCAACAATAGAAGAGAAGAGAAGACTAAGAAAATTGGGTAAAACTCATAAAAAGACGACTACAGTGACACTATTATGAAGTCAATGATGAAGAAAGGAAATTGAAAAGGAAATGTACAGAGATCCTTTGACTTCACTTTGTGCTATTTGCAGATATGCATAATATGTACCATTAACATGAATGTAGGAAAGGAAAACTCTGAGCCCAATAAGTAAATTGAATACAAGGACATACGGAAGACGATGAAGCAGCCAGCGACACACGCGCTTAATAAACACATACTCAAACAAGGAAATTATTTTCGAGTCAAATTATAGTGCTGGTGTAAGGTATCGTCGCAAGCGAGAAAATTGTGGAAAGAGGATATGACGACTGTACAGAATTGAGTGAATTAAGCAGAAATTCCTTTAAATTAGGCACACACCCAGATTTCAACGATATCGTTTTCTCCTATTCGCCTACAAAAAGAGGAAAGAAATTTCCTGGAAGAGGAATACATTATGAAGGAATTCACCTCTGAGATTAAGAATTGCTTACGGATAATACTGCCACAGCAACAATATATTCTAAGTGTAACATCTACTCCTACGCAACAGCAGATCTTTAAGAGGGTATGATAGCGGTATGAATTCTCAGCACAAGAAGGCTCATTGTTCAACTTACTAAGCTCATGTTGCTGCTGGAGAGATTCATAAAGTTATCAAAGAGGAAATGTATAATAAGTGCTAAATATTTTACAGCAGCAATAATCCTCATCTCATCTTCTTCCTCAAGTTTAATCCTTAGAATTGTTTTTTAGAGAAGGTTTTCTCTTTAAGCAGCCATATCGCGCCCTCATCTACATACACGACATGACTTACATACAATGCGTCGCTTTTTTAGGTAGTACAAAAGAAAAACACGCGGAAGTAAGTGCACAGCAGGATGATGATGATGATGTTGATGAGATAATATTTTTGTAATAAAGCATCTCTTTTCCCTTTCTTTTCCTTCATGGAACGTACCACGACACGACAAATGGGTACATCTGCTGTTTCCTAGATCTGTAATGCCTACTGCCTACACACCCTGACAACTTATCACACATCACACTACGAATAGCTACTTCTAGCAGACAATCATTGGAAGCAAGATTTTTTACAAGTTGTTTTGGTTTTTTACAACGGGACATTTTTCATTCTTTTCTTTATCACGATGATGATTATGATTTGAGCTAAAGGACCGTGTCATACGATACAGTTCACTCAATTCATATTCTAATACTGCTCGTGTGTGTCAATATGTCTTCAATCAAGAAGCCGAGCAGCTACAGCTTTTTGTCCAAATACATTGTAAAAACGCTGACCATTTTTTTTAGGAAAAAGTATAAAGGAAAAAGCATATTCTTGTTTTTGTTGTTGTCAGTATCTCATTCATATGGTAATGATACGTAAAAAAACACGTCTTCCGTACCAAAATTTCCAGACAAAATGTCATCATACTGCCTCCTCTCATGTTCAATTACTATGTTGGTTTTCTGATGAAAGAAAACTTTTAAAGTCAAACAAACAGATGTAAGCAAAAAGGGAAAAGAACAGCGTTTCATGTGAAATATCGTATAGAAGTGGGGCTAACAAGTATATAAACATCGCGTTACATCACATCATGTTTAATATTAAAAGTGTGAAGACGTCGTGTGGCGAAGAAAAGGAAACATTGAATAAAGAGCCTTTTAAAAAGACAAGTTTTTTGGAATCGTTTTGACTATCAGTACGCATAACAACAGAGTAAAGGCGAAAAATGGAAGAAAAAAAGAGTCCATAAAGCACGGAAAATGTTTTCCACTCTATTGCCATTGCTACTGTGGAATCTGAAAAACATCTTTTCACGACAGCCGTTTGCTCATCCAAAAGCGGAAAATGATGGAATTGATGATAAGCACACGGAGTTACATAAATGTTCTCTTATAATTCTATACAGAGTTGTTGCTTGAAGCTGGTCATGTGGAGCAATATGAGAAAATGCCTTTTTTCGGGCGTTCTCCTCTCTTTTTCCACCAGTTGCACCCTGTCATCGGATCGGAGAGCAACAGAGTACAGTCTCGTCGACATCATCGCTAAACTGGAGGATAGATTCCAACTGCCTATTCCACTCCACACTATACTCCTCATGTCGAGGATTTTTGATATTCACTCGCTATAGACTTCGCCTCCATGCAACAAGCAAAAAAAATTAGTGCTTCTGTTTCATCTTTTCACTCGTCAACCAACAAAGAGTGGAACAATTTTTGAGAGCATCTTTTGCAGCATCTATTCCGCAAGTTCGTACAAGATAATGGTTTAATTTCACATTCTTTTCCTGAAAGCATTCAAGGATCTGAGATAAAACAAGAGAATATTAACAAACCTCTTTATATATTCAAATGTCCACATTCTTGCCATTCCATACTTTGGCGTAATTTATTGTGATTTAGTTGTGCTCTGTAAAAGGCTTTCAAACAATCCATTTTGAGGATTTTTATTCCACATTCTTGTGAAAAATCCAGGCACATCTTAACAAAACAAGTAAGTATAGTATATTGTCATCGGGTGAGAAACTTTTCATCAATGTCATCCTCATCATTTCTTCAAATGACAAAAACGTGTTGATATGTGCTTTTAAGAGAAGAGTATACGCTGCTGCTGCGTTTCATGTCAAAAAAAGTTTTCCTTTCCACAACTTTTTTTTGTGAATCTTAAGAATGCTTTCTAAAGCGGAGATATTTGAGCACACTTTTCTTTTAAGCTGTAGTAAAGTGCGTCGCTTCTAAACACAAAAGTTAAAGGATCCATTACTCCAATTTTATTCTCTCGCTTTCTCAGTCAGAAGCACTAACAGTCATCATCATCATCATATCAAACAACTTATTGTCAAATCAAAACCACCTTCTTTTCTTCGAATTTTATTTTCACCGCATGGAACAGAAGAAAAGTGACTTTTTCTCATGAGAGCAATTTAGTCAAGAGATATTTTTTTCTATTCTCAAATCCGTTACATAAAGAATCACTTACGCCCAAATAACAGATATTGAAGTGAATTGAAAAGTCCTTGCAACCGAAAAATGGACAACAAACAACTTTCATAGAGTGTATTTTTTTAAAGCGATGAACACTTTATTCATCAGCTTGTATGCAGCAATAACAATTCCTTTTTAACTGTCAAACTCATCTACGAATCGAATGAGAATGTTATTTATGTGCAAGTGATTACCGTACTTATTATTGAAGTATTTATCTATTACGCAAAAATATGTAACTATGTTTGGGGTGCTTCTTCACACACATGTTATCTAAAATGGTGAGATGACATACTTTGTCAGTTTTAGCTACTCCTTCACAAATCACTCTCCAAGATTTTTCCCTACACATATTAAACATTTATTGAATTACATTTTGACATGGACAGCTTATCTCCTGTGTAGTACCGGAGTTTCTTAAGTGACTATATTTTGGACAGTAAAAATTCAAACAGACAAATACGTTGATATAGTGCAGAACGAATTCGCCAACTCATAAAGGACTTCCATTAGCGTACCTGAAGGTGACACCTGCCAGCTTATAAATAGGCTCACTCAATAAACAATCATGGGGAAAACGAGACGTTACAGAGCCCGTGCCCGTAAGTACTCTTACATATCCTCAATCTAAACTTTTGTGAATGCTCTCGTAGATAAAAAATTTTCGCATGATTACTTTTATTCAAAGTCTAATATTAAAAAAGGAAGTTCAACTTTACAACAATTAAAAATACAATTGGCATTTCAAAAGATAAAATGTTAAAAGATGTATACTTTTATTTGTGATGGAGAAAGTGGCGTAAAGTTGTGGTTTCAACTTTGAGCAATGAAGCATGATAAGATTGAAATGAAAAACCCTTAATTGACACTTCTAACTTACAAAGCTATTCAGAAAAGTAAAAAGAGATCTAATTGCCTCTTGTAACTTGTAACATGTAATTAGGCTTGTATTCATCAAACTTTTTCTTCAGATCTGCTGTTGCACTTCAGAAATTGTTCTTGGAATTCGTTTATTTGACTTTTGGCTTGAGTAAGTTTTGATGAGAAAATTAGCCAGAAAATTAGCCAGAGTGTCAGTCATAAGCTATATAATACAGATGATATATTTATATGTACTTTATATATGTCTTGGATATCTGGTAGTTGTACGTGATGTACAGTGCAAATCAGTCATGTATAAGAAGTTCATCATTCATCAGTAACGAAAGGAAATACAAAAATTTCCATAAAAATATATCTACACATCCTTGCCATTTTGTCGCGTATCAATAGCAATAGCATAAATGCAGGTTTGCACTTTGCACCTCTGACAAAGCACCTAAGATTAGAAAGAGAAATATTATAGATCGTTTTGTGGGACCACAACAAGGCGAATGTGGTGGTGCCTGACCTACTATTGTTTCCACCAAATTTGTTTGGAAACTATGTCGCAATAAAAGAAATAATAATGTAATAACCTCATTTTACCAAAAGAAAACTTGGGTTTTCCACGAATCCTATCCAATCCCTTAATGTTTGCGTTATTCTTATATTTACCATAGTATTGACTATAGAATAATAGGTTAATAAGAGTTGCGCAAGTTATCATGAGAACTCCTTGAACCATGGAACTTTGGAGAAAGAAACACAAAATTTTCGACTGAGACAAATTGGAGACTATAGAGAAACTTGTCATCTAAATTTTTGTTGCGCAGATTGATATATGTAGGTATATATATGTACATAAATTTCATGAAGCCATCCTGTCCTGGACAACTTTTTTTGCGCAATAAAATACGATATACATAAGATGTACCTATTATCCAACCGTCTTTCTTCACGGCCACTGCATATTATGTCTAGTCCCTTATTTTTACTTATTCATCACTCGCTTTATTTATCCATCGCTATAACTTCAAACTTTCAAACTTGTAAATTACTTTCCTCTGGCAACATAATATAATTCGATTATGTTTTTGAAACGAAGAAAATAAATTGATGAATGAGACAATCTAATAGCTAGAAAGTATTTCCATGTTTCCAGTAATATGATAAGATCAGTACAGATGCGACAACATTTCCCTCATTCTCATGTCTCCATATTGGCATTGGCTATGGAATGAATATTCTTATTTTATCTCCGTTGTTTGCGATTCTATAGATACTGCCATTTAAACGGTTTCAAAACATGCAATGTACTATTTGATCTTTTAGGCTAACATATGAATAATTCTGATAGATCAGCTTTATCAGATTACCCTTACTTCTCAACGAGATCATGCAAAAGATATTCACGAATTGGGTTTTGCCGGCTATTATAGCAACGAATAACGAACGAATTTCAATATGCCTTCAATTTTTCAAAAATTTTCCAAGTCAGAATAGCTATAATGTTCAGTTTTAATTTTGTATTCGTGTACTTAATGCAAATGTAAACAATTACGCCACACTTTCATCTCGTTTTTAACCATTATTGTGTTTCAGAAATGATCGTCTCTTTTGCTAGATACGGTTTTGTTGTCACTAACCGAAATTTTGTACCTTTTATCTGTTGTTTTTACGCATAAAGTATAATGCTTGTACAATAGATGGTTATATTATCACTTTCCGAGGCCTTATAAAGCTGATGATTTATAGCCCTTTTCCCTATGATTCAGTATCAGAACATCTAAAAAGACAAAGAAAAGTGAGTAAAGTGCAAACCTCCCTATCGTATCGTACCTCCCACACATAACAATGTGGCATTGTATAGACGTTTCCATGAGTAGTTAAACGATGCATAGTTCGTCATTATAAATAAAAGCTCATTAAAAAAGTAGGCAGTATTAACTCGACAACAACGGGCATGAACAACTATTATTTTTCAGTATTTGGATTTTTGTTTTTTTAAGTCCTATTATTGATGTTTAGTTTCTTCGAAACCAAAAGCAATTCATTTCGCTTGAAACTATCAGGAGTGGAATACTGAGAAAACGCTTTCTCTTGCTTTCACTTTTCTTAGGAAGATTTTGTCGTGCTATTTTTAACGTAACGACCTGTTGTTTTTTAACTTCTCAGCATTCTCAACTTTTTAAAGAAATACTTTTGCATTCAACCAGAAAATCGTCTTTCCCCAAATAAAATAAAATAAGAAAACACGAAATCTTAGATAGCATACATGCGTCATTCCGTACCTTTAGGGATATTGGATGGCCGTGACGGGCCGTGATCGTAAAATACTAAGCATGTAATACTAAAAGCCTTGTGTTCAAGCGTGTAAGAGTCCCTTAAGGCACCTAAGTACACAAGCCTATATAAACGGATTACTTTTTGGTACAAATACCTACTTACATTTTATGTATATTTCTAAGCATAAGCCATTCTATTCTGGGGAGTGTCAGCGGAAGTTAGCTGTAGACTTTTGTTAAAAAAAATTCCTAAAAACTTTTTAAAAACTTCCGTTGAAAACAAAGTATTAGGAAGTGGGTGGAAACGGGTGCTTTCACTTGAAACAAATCAAGGAAACAACGGATGAAAGCGATTTCCGAAAAAGAGATACAAACTTTCAAGTTCAAGTAAAAATTTTGCGTAAAAATGCTTTGCCATTTTCAACGTTGGTATATCAACAAGTTCGGTTAAGCGTATTTGTTTAATGATAAATTTGCCTCATTAGCGGTTGTACTGTGGTAAATGTTTGAAAGTTTAGACGGTTGGACATGTAATAAAATTAGCATGAATTAACATTTGAAGTATTACGAATGACTGCTCTATTGCTGTTCATGTCAACATTCATGTGGTTGGCTCAAACGATCTGGTGAAAGTGGTTTGTTAACCAGTATTCCAAAGTAACAGTGACTTAAAAACCGAAATGTTGTGTGAGGGTATGCATGCGGCAAGTGACAAGCGACAGGTCATCAACAAAAGTTTTCAAAGTTGGCACTTTGATGTCTTTACATGGCAAACATACATTCTCAATGTGTGACCTTGGTACATTTTTATATTTTCAGTGTGAGATCAAGTTTGAAGTAGCCAACAGTTTGAAGTTGGTTTCAAATTTTCACAAGTTAATCATGTGAGGGAAAAATTTCAAGGACATATACTTTCACAGGGGACAAACAAAGTCATGCCATGTCATGTCGGGTGTACTAACGCTTAATACCTAAGAGGAAGTTTGATTTTCCAACAATATCCTTTTAAATTAAATAACATTTCTAAGAGGCAATATGTCAATTTTCTTGAAGTTGCACTCTAGACCAAAGAAAGTCTAATACCCATATTTCTTCACGATTTGCGATAACACTCTAAATCACCTAGTCCTTTAAGTTTTATGCCCACAATAAAAAATCCTCTTTAGTAGTTCGCTTTAAATCCCCAGGCGAGTGAAATATCTTGGAGTTGGAACATCTACTCGTAACAAGTACATAAAATCTTGAGTTTTAGTTTAAATCGACAACACATTACTTCGGGAAGAAAGTTATCGAATCAAAAATCGAATCTCAATCTTTTCTTTGATTCTGAAAACAACGCATCGAAAGCAAACTGTAAATTTAATTTGGATAGGTCGACTGTCAATATTGATCTTCGTCGTCGTGACAAAAACGAACGCAAACATAATGAGTTACTTTACTAACACTGATAACTTGTGATTGTGATGCCCTCATTTCTAGGATTCATTGATCTTTTTGTGTCACCTCTAATGAACAAAAGCCTCTTTCCCTTTTCTACTCGTATGAAAAGCGTGAGCCATATTAAAATTGATTGTTAGTGAAGCGATTGAGAGCAAGTGAATTCAACTCTTCACTTCAAATAAATGAAGTAAAAGTAAGCCATACAAAAGACGATAAACATTTTAGGATTTAACATTCATGCATTCGTAAAGCCTCCTTTCATCTAAATCTTTATAGATTTCACTTTCATCCTCAGTCAATTTTTTTTTCTCCAGACAACACTTTTCTCCTTCGCATATTACACATTACGATACAGTCATCTAGATACTTCCTGGAAAACTGCCTATAAGAATGTAACTTGGTTTTTCATTACTCTGTCTCTCCTGCAATGACATGTCATTTAACCCCTCTGGTAATCTGAACCCCACTGACTACTCACTGACTGTATGTATTTACGAGGGATATATCTTCTGTGGAATTTTAAATTTCATTTGAATATGCTTCCGGGCTCGTGTAAATGACACAATCATTTATAATTGACATTTGACTTGACTGATCCATTTTTCCTCGAAATCAAGTATCATCCTTTGTAATGAACAACAAACAACACAGATACATGAGATCTTTGTATATTCCGACGTACATAAATCCAACAAAGGATTTACATAGCGCTTCTATTTTTCCCATACCCAAATGCAAAAAAGCTTTTGCGAGCCAATACGAAAGATGTAAAGGCTTTTTTTAATATCACGGTTATTTTTATCCATATAAATACATTAAATATCGTATCGTATATCTACAGTAAAAGGAAGCTCTCGTAGTTAGATGTACTGACACAGCTTTACCGAGAATTCCGCTGCAAACATGGATCCATTATGGATTTTTTCTGCTGTTGTCATTTCGTCTGTAAGTGCCCCATAGAGGTTTAAAATAGGTTCTCAGAAAGTTAAAATGAGGAATGGGTAAATGTCTGCATAAAACATTCTTGATAAATATTATTAGCTCATTTCTCGAGAGGAATGACGAAATTACAAACTACAAAAATTGTAAGTTTAAAAATGGTAATAAAGAGTAAAGATAGTATTGCTTGATTCAAGGTCAGAAAAATGAAACTTCATGCGCAATACGAATTTGTGAACAATAAATCGCTGTTTTAGTAAATGAAATGATGATGAAAACGGGAGAGCGAACAGACTAAATCCTGGTTCAAATAAAAATCTATGCCACGCGCAGCCTCTTGATGTATGAGAAGCTTTACTAAATAAAAATGAAAGTAAGGCTGAATATAGCATATTATTGGATTTTGGATAAATGAAAGTCGCGTCAAGTTAAACGATTCACGTATCATACTTCGCTATAAAGTCAAATAAAAATCCTATTACTGACAACCCATCCTAAAATTTTATTGAAATTCCTGTACAGCTATATTACATGTGCGTACCCTTGTATGTAGCCTCAAGTCAAGATTTCAATCTCAAAAATATCATTAACCTTAAGGCAACACGTCTCGTTTGACATTCAATTTAACTTTTAGTCGGGACATCAAATTGCTCGTGTAAGTGAAACCAGACAATTTTCTCACCGTTTTAAACACACTTTTTTTTTACTTTCTTATGCTTTCACAGGTCATTTCCGTTCAGA
Source organism: Willowsia nigromaculata (assembly GCA_034700605.1). Taxonomy (NCBI): domain Eukaryota; kingdom Metazoa; phylum Arthropoda; class Collembola; order Entomobryomorpha; family Entomobryidae; genus Willowsia; species Willowsia nigromaculata. Next base: position 20,752 of record JAQIXX010001595.1, read on the forward strand.
CGGGTTACTAGGAAAAGGCGCAGTTGTCACAGAGGGAAGCCTTCTAGAACCGATACATGAAAAGGATCTGGTCATTAAGGACTTTTGTCACCAGTGTCCTGAAGATTCCGCTGGAGTTGAGTACAAAGGCCGCTGCAAATGCATGTGCTTACACTTCAAAGACGAACCATTACTAAAAAACAGACCTTGTCGCAGGAAAACCGTTGAAGGTCAGTTGAAAAAGCTTTTCTCCTTTGTCTTCTCCTTCTTCGAAAAGATCATTCGCAAATCGCATGATTTGCCAAGAACTGAGCAGTCATTCTTATTCTTGAGTGGAAATTATAAAAATATTTGAGATCATTATATTAGGCTTGGAATGTTGATTCATTGAGCAAATGAAATTCCGAGAAAGGCATACTGACAAAAGAGAATGAATCCTTATTACTTGTGTAATTGTAGTGCTTCTGCCTTTTAACTTTCTCTTTTTTCTATCTACTTATTTTTCTAACTTTCTCTTTTATTCTATTTCTAATAACTTTCGCACTTCACAATCTAAAAGCATATATCCTTCACAGAACTTAAAAGATATCGAATGACTCTCCAGACGTTCTTAGCTTCTTAAAAACAACTATTCATTCAAGAGCACGTCATTTTACTGTGCTTCTCTGAATCTCTCATTCCACCTTTAAGTAACTACTCCACGTGTAAATTAATACAGAAGATGATCTCGCCGACAAGTTAGAAAAGAAAGTTTTACAAGTATTTTCCCCTATGAGAAAACTGTTTTCTCCAAGTTTTTCTCTTTACATTCGCACAATGCGAGGGTGCGTTCATTCATTCTTTAATTAAAGTAGCAAGTTTTACAACAGCGAAACGAAATCAACAAGATCACAGAAAATAAACGGAAAAGTAAAAGTTGTTGTTCATATAGCTTTTAATTATAATCAAGTAATTACCAGAGGGCAAAGTAAAAGTGATGTACAGTGTGAATCGACTAGGTATTTTCCATTTTTTCATATGCTTTCTTCCTTGCTTTGTACCTAACATATCAATTTACACGTGTAGAATTAATTACTTGCGTTGTGATAGGTATATATGAGTATTGAAAATGTGATGGGTAGAGAATTGGTCTAACTTGGGAAAGATTAGCTTGAGGCTTAAACATCAATCTTGATTATTTTTCTTTTACATTTTAGCTCCCAAATCTCCCGGAATACCAGTCGATGTAAGTACATGAGCCTGCATAAAATTACTTGCATATAGATTTTTGACAGTTAACGATGAGGAGAGCGAGCAACGGTGAAAACCACGATGTTTTTTAGCATTAACATAATATTATGCTGTTTGTTTTTCTCTGAAGGTGATAATTGATAAGAAGAATGGTAGCAGCAGTAATGGTGGTGTGTATGGAAGTTCTCTTAATCCATTTGGTGGTCACCCGTTTGCAGCTGCTGGGAGTAGTGGAAGTGGTGGAGTGTTGATCGGACATGCACTCCAAATCACTCTTATCTTTACCCTCGTCCTTGTCTCCTTTCTTGCCATCGTTCTTATGGGCTTCTGCATCATTCGAAGACGCTCCTTCAAATGCTTGAGTCGCTTCAGTTCCCGGAACCGAGTAAGTTAACATGTAGACATGGCAATTCATTATTTTTACAGGAATATTTTTGACACCAAAATCCACACCAGGTGTACACTGTTGACGCATTAATGGGAATACTTTTTTCTCCACTTCTAAAAGTTTCCCATGTTTTTAAGGTTGGTTAAGTGTGTAATAGGCGTATACAGAAAAAAAAACATGTTATGCGATTTCGTGAGGAGGATCAACAAGATGTGGCATTATTGCTTCACCTTCACCACACTCCTCACACAGTTCAGTTCGCTCAGTTTTACAACCAGTTCGGGTTGGTTTTTTAATAGGCTTTGAGACCACATAATTGTCGAGCCAGCTAATCCAAATCCCTTTCATTTAAATCACTTTCCCTGCCTTCCTCGTAGAGAATAAGAGTAATCCTTTGAGTGCTATTATATTTTTTTTTCTCTGCAACTCCATTGAAACTACATACACTCTAAACATACAATGAACTAGTCTTCATCGCCTTTGCTGGAAGCATTAGACCTACATTTGACCTTCGCACATGTCATCATCCTCCACATCGCCGTTTACGAAACTGGGAAAACTACGTGATGACCACCTCATATGGCGTTTAGTTAAATAGTCATAGAAATTCATGATAGTTCGTTTATTTTACCCAACCCAATCACCCCATGTGCACACGTAGCACAGTTCATGGAGGATTTTCATGCGAATACACTTGACTGTCTGAACTAAATCTTATTCAAACATTCCATTACACACTGTTACAAAATCACAAATATTCCACACGAAAATAGCGTAAAATTAAGTTTTTCCACTAATAAATTTTCATGCGACGATGACAAAATGACAAGTAGAATTTTTGGACTTGTGCTTCATTAATTGAACACTCGAGGAACATGCCATCAATAATGCAGAAAGTTCTGCTAGGCATATTATGCATGGCTTATCCCATTTCTACTTTCACCGTTCCTTTATACTTCACCAGCCTCGACTCTCGTTTCGTCCGCTTTTCGAAGTGAATAAAACGTTGGCGACAGTTCACACCTTTCAGTTACAGTCTGATAGCTATATTATTTCCGTTCTTAATACTTTTCGACATTCTTTTGTCACGTTCATCGGTGCGTATGTTGCATAATTGACTAATGCTTGATTCACCTCATAACTTCCGGGATAAATGTAGAAACATTAATACCGAGAATTTATTCATCAATGAATTATATTTTAAGGCAGAATTTCTTCATAAAATGTCTTAATAAGTTGCTCATTTGCTAAAAGTTTGCAGATCAAAATGAGCTCGTGCAAAAAATAAGTTCACTACCCTTTCAAATTTTATACATTTATGCACAATCTATGCCTATTATGTCTAAAAAGTGTTGACTGTTTACTTGACTGACTTGAAAAATAAGAGTGATAATTTGATACATTGTTTCAATTTGTTTTGCTTCATAGATGGAAATGAAATCCGCAGCGTCTGCATCTGGAAGGTTACTTCCAGATCGTTTCATAAACAACCCCACATACGAGACCACCTGTCTGGATCTGTCGATTCGAATCTACGCAGCAGATGAAATCACCTTGCTTACTCAAATCGGACAGGGCTGTTTTGGCAAAGTTTTCAAAGGTGAGCATGAAAACAATAGCTGAGTAATTATCGACAACTCTGAGAAATTCAAGTGCTCCATCATTTGAGCCTAAACGGTTTTCTATCATGTGCCATAAATTACTTGTTACTCTCAGAAGCAAGGCATTGTTTATGGCATTCATTTGACTTGGAAACTGGAATTGCGTAATTATAATTATCATATTCCCTGAATTTGTTTTGCAGGGGAGCTTAATGGAGAAATCATGGCAGTGAAAATGGTGAAAAGTGAGCACTCGACGGAGGCACTGAGAGAAATTGAAACCATGGCTTGTTTCTCACATCCCAACATTCTCCCACTTTTGGGAATCGCCAAAAGCCCAGGTACAGCACGACTCTCTAGCTTGTCACTTGTCTATTGCACACGAGTTTTATGATTGACTCTGAATTCGACAAAAGTTGTAATTCGATTTCTCAATAGATTGTCCTACTTCTCGCTACACCCTTTCATCTCTACACATACACATAATTAATATTTCCCGATCTGCAGTTACTCAACCAGACACATTTTAGATAAATTTTGGCAATCGTTTACTTCTCTTGCATGAGGGGGATAAACTAAAAGTGAAATTGCTAGAAACTTTTTGATGACTTGACAAACAGTTTGCTGCGATAATGTGTATTCAGCGCTTTCATATTCAGCGTAAACACGCAAAATGCCAAAATGTATTTTAAAAAGATAGATTGCGCAATTCTCATCATCTTTGGTTGCATGAACAGCTATTAAATATAATGTGTTGCAATAGGAATCCTACTGATTGATACCAAGTATTAATATCAAGGCTAAACCAAATAGGCATTTGGCCTGTGTAGTAAAGTAACAATAGAGCTAATGATTGTTTTTGAGTTGTTGGCAGGAAAAAGTTTAAAATCGTTTTCAATTTGATGAGGCAGAGAATTTCCAGAGAATCCAATTTACATTAGCATTTATTAGTATTAGCATAGTTGATGGCAAGTATGGCTTTGGTAGCCTGCTGGGCAAGCATTTTTTACGTCTAGCTGTTACATTCTAGATAATTCACTTTCCAATTTCCGACTGCAAAAATTTTCGTATGAAATCCAATGAACACAGCAGTTAGTCCGAGTTCTAGTAAAACTGAGATAATAATAAACTAGTAACCTGTTTACATGCATATTTATTCTCGTGAAATTCAAAAGAGATGATGGTATTTGCGTACAAGTATCTAATTACTTTCTCCATTTGCAATTTGTGTGCACAGAGGCCGACTCTCCATGGCTGCTCTTTGAATTCATGGAACATGGGGATCTTGCCAGTGTGCTGAGGAACAGTTCTTTCCGACCATCTGGTTTACCAGGCCGCCCATTTTTTTCTCCGCCACAACAACAGCCGTTACTCGAAATCACCACCAGCACCACAGCAGAGGAATCACTGACCAAAAATAGTAGTAGTAATGAAGAAGGAGGAGATAACGTGGAGGACACAAAAGCTACTCCACCACAGTTTCAGTTAACTCAAGTAAGTCTTTGTTGCAATATCCACTTGTGTAGCGGAGATTAAAGGATCATTGAATATGGTGATCATGGTCACACAATATGAAACAAGAAGGAAACGTGTAATGTCAAGACAATTGAGTATTAATAAACCACTTGAGCATCATGAAATTGGGCGGATTTATGTCATTTCTAAAGAGGCTTGGGATCGATACGTGGTTTTTTGAAGGAACGTATAATGCAGCAATATTAAACCTTCCTGACATTAGAATGACCTTTTATCTCATGCTTAAAAGCGCCTCAAGAGTAAGTTAATGTTATATAACGGTTGCTTCTAAAGTCTCGGCTGGGTATGTCGTGGAGGATTAGAAATCAGTACCAATTTAGAACAAGATTTCTACCTCAGTCGAGGATGTGTGTTCATTACACATTACTCTTGGCTTGAGGAAATGTGGTTAGGACACCAAAATAGATGGCTTTTACAAAATCATCTCCCAAGTGGGATGGGAAGTATTAAAATTGAGAAAGTCTATTTTGTTTACAGAAGGCTTCACTTTTAAATGCATGAGAAACCTCAACCAAACAGGATTATATGTAGATGTAGTGACGCTGACATGGAGAAAGTTGATGGTGAAAGTCGCAAGTTACCCCAAAGGCAAACCCATCCTTCTGTAGTTCCGTATTTTGCAGGGTTTCCTTGCTCGCTTCCGTATGTATTCAGTCTCATTCCATTGCCGCTTTGACAAAACACATGAGAAAACTCTGTGCTTACATTCTTTGCATTTCAAAAGATTCTGGTGGAAAGAACATGAGCAGTAATGAAAACAATCATCAAAAGACTAGATATTATTCCACAATATGTACCGTTGTTTTTATTCTTTGATCAAAGCTTGAGTTTGAGAGTGGAAAGTTGAGAAGTTAATGGCATCATAGCCGTTTGATTTTCCGTTTTGAGGCAAAAAATATGCAAATATTAAGAAAATTCATGCCAAAATGCCAGAGAGGTTATAGGTAGATGAATATGTAGTAGCTGTACGAAGGATACGTTATGCAAACAAGAACATACAAGCTTCCTTTTATAAACGAAACAAAAAGGTCTCTGAGGACCTATTAATTTATCACATTTATCAAATCATAAAGAGAAAGCCCGCTATGTACCTACTCAAGATAAATCCTTCTCATATGCTGAAATATGGCAGCTTCTCGTGATTTACAATTAACAATCCTCTGTGCTGAATTTGCAAAGAGATTGAAATTGAAAGGAGGAAACAAGGGCATTCAAATATGGTTGGGGAGAGAAAGGTTTTCATAAAGGTTTCCATAAAAGTACTCATTCAGATCTCCTTTTTTGCCACAGGAACTCCTTACAAATGTGGCTATGCAGATAGCAGAGGGAATGAAATACTTGTCATTTCAACATTTCGTACACCGAGATTTGGCCGCTCGCAACTGTTTGGTGTCTGCCACAGGCGTTGTGAAAATATCGGATTTTGGACTTTCCAGAGATGTGTATACATGCGACTACTACAAGGTAAAGGGCCATATTTTCCAATTTCAGGGTCGTCTGTTCCTATGTGAATTGCACCATCATAATGTATTTAATTTTTATCCAGATCGGCGGCTCGAAACTCCTTCCAATTCGGTGGATGGCTCCAGAGAGTATACTATATGGATGTTTTACACTCGAATCTGATGTCTGGGCATATGGAACTGTTCTCTGGGAAATTTACACGTGGGGAAAGCAACCATATTTTGGACACTCCAACGAAGAAGTAAGAAAAACCACATTCCAAAAATTATGTTCCCTGTAACCTTGCACTAGATATTATGAATGCGTGATTTTCCAACCCAATAAGATGTGGTTCATGACAATGACTGCAATATCTAATTTCACACTTTGTTAAGCCTGTCATTGCAGTGGAATAATACGTGATAGTTTTTCCTTTTGCATAATCATTATTTTTGGATCTTGTGTAGGTGGTACAGCTAATTTTGGATGGTGTGTTGCTCTGTCCCCCGAGTGACTGTCCACCTCTCATTCAAGAGATCATGGCCGGGTGCTGGAAGACTGAAGCTAAGGATCGACTCACGTTCCGTCAGATTTGTGAAAAGTTTGTGAAAGCAGGCTGCACCCCGGCGCGATACAATGATGACGAACTTGACGCTGTGGATTCCAAACAGGTTGGTGTTCTCGGTCGATTAGAAGAGAGAAAAAACATATTTTATCCACGGCATTTACTACAATTACTACAATTATATTTATCCTCAAGGTCTCGTTGCCTCCTTGTTTTACTCATGTGAACTCCTCCGTAATCTTTTGTTCTTTAGAGTATCAAGTTTCTTCTAACAATATACCTTTCTGTCTGGGAATCTTTTTGTTTGCTCTTCTGAAGAAAGAATGAAAACAAATCTTGTCAAAAAGATAATTTAGGTTTAGTACGCCTCGTTGCGTTATTTATTCAATGGGCATTTTATCACATTTAGCGACGCGAACTGGGCCAACATCCGTTTTCAGAGAGTTTGCTCAATTTCACGTTGTTGGCACACGTGAGGATGTTCAAGTCGTGAAAAAATATTATGGTTGAACAGATTAGAGTTATTGATAGGATACCAATAGTGGAGAAAGTAAATTCATGTCAAGCAAACTGAACACTTTACATAATCCTCCTCTCTTTGTTTGATCCTTGTTTTATAAATAGGTTGAGAGACGCTTGGAAGACTTGATTCTTCAAAGGAGCTCCTGCTCGTTTGGTGGCTTTCCATCGGCTGCGGCTGAGATCGAGTCAGAGTATGAAATTCCGAGGCCTGCAATAGCCAACCAAGTGGAATATTTGCAGGTAGTATAAAATATTGAGGATGCACAGGTTGTGGGATGGGGAAAGAGGATCGGAGAAAGTGTCCAATTCAAGGAAATTGGTAAAGGAAGAGACTTAAGAAAATGCAAACTACAATCGTCCCTTAAAGCTACAACAACAGTATTAAAGCATTAAATCAGCTAAGCCATGTAAGAATACTGTGTAGCAAACTAGCGTAAAAACGTGATGATCTTTCTTTGCATTGGAGGAAAATCTATATGCATTAATACGTGTAGGAAGAAAAGCATTTTAAGTAGCTTGCTTTCACCTGGACTTTGTCGCTCCACAACAGCTTTGTCATGTTGCCTTGAGGATTACATGATCTCATCACCAATGACCGTTCATTCGCCCTTGGACAGTTACCAGCCACTCGTAGGAGGACGAGGACCATAACAACGACAATGTCGACAATGTATACTGTATAGAGAATGTTGGTATTTTTAATTACAAGAATAACATGAAGCGGACACCTGTTATCTCCATAGAATAAAAACTCTGCTAATCTCTCTCCTATTTCACAGATACCTATCGTATAGTACGTCATAGTATGTATAGTTTACAAATGATAAAAATAGTACAGAAATGCGTAATCTACAAATACCTATATTATATCTTTGCTCGATGCGTGAAGGTTAATTTTTGATGTCGTGGTCCAACGAGTTTTCATCAGTCATTATTTTCCGCACTTATTTTTGTCATTACTTAGTGGAGCTTGGATCAATTAGTGAATAAGAGGTGGAACAATGGAAAAATTATAGTATTCAATATCAAATGTGCGAATAACTCTGTGAAAAATGAGTTCTTTCTTGTATTCATGCCGTCTCAATTTTTTTACACAAATGGGGATATATGAGACTGCAAATTGCATCAACAAATTTTTACGAAAGTCACTTTTACTCATCTCTATGTCGAAATATGCGTAAGGACTTTACCTGTACCTTTACAAAACTTGAACAAGGTTGCTATTTATTGACTGTTTGCAATATAGAAAAAATGAGCCAGAGAGTGTTTTAGTATGCAAGGGATTATAATTATCTAATATTTAGAATGAAACTGACATTTTTGTAAAAGAATATTGGACAAAGAAACAAACTATCTTTTTACTTTTTTCATGTCATAAATTAAGTAACATATAGGTAGTCATAATTATAATTATTTATGTGAAAATGACCATGAGCAGTTTAATTGCAGTGTATATTACTGTTGACTAGCCAGACTATGAAATTATACACTAAGGTAGGTACGATGGTTTTAGTGAAAGTGCATTTATTTTCCAGAAGAAGTACTTAATGATAATGATAGATTACAACATACATAACATATTTCAAAATTGTAGAAGTATAATTATAGAAAATTCTCTAAGGCATTATTCTGTACTGAAAGTTCTTCTTCCGATTAACTTTCATGCTTGCATAGTGCCCTAGTAGTATTGCATTAATCATTAAGCATCTATATGCATTCGAAATTCTGAAGACTAGCAATCGCAGATCAAATTGTGTACTACAAGATAGTAAAGTAAAATATTCATAAACATAACATGTGAAGTAATCTAAAGTAGATTGATGATAAGCACATCGAAATTCGTAGGGTTTGTACACAGCAATTCATCAGAAACCAAACAAGGTAAATTACATTTTTACGTAATCTCATGCTGGAAGATGAATTTACAATAATTAAAGATAGTCATCATCATTTACATTATAACTGTTATTTATAAATACGATTCGTGTATTTTTGGGAATAAAATATGAATCAATCATTTTCTGTAAAAGATACAACAAGGAATAATAAACAGTGAAGAATAATATACTTGAAAGATTATGAAACGACAGGAGGAATTTTTTTATGACATAACTATTCTTACTTTGGGTTACATAACGACAAGCTCAAGTTTCTGGAAAAAATGGAAAGCATGAGATCAATGTCATATATTCTGCGCATTAGTTTGAAGTTTATCGTCACAACAACAACAACTGCGTCTATTATTTGGTAACTAGCTCGCGTTGCCCCAATTGACAGAATCATTAATTCTTCGAAACATTTCAGCACTAGGGAAAAATGGTGAAAGGCAGAACTACCGATAGTTTCCTCAGAAGTTCATCAATCTCCACCTTTCACTCTAATGTATTCTATGTATGACTTGTTTACTTACTGCGTGGTACCTTTCGAAACCTTTTTTTATACCTATTCTTCTCCTCCTCCTCCTCCCTGAATTCCAAGCAAAACTTGGATTCCAACTTTCTTACAGAGAGGCAAGGCTTTTGTGGTCATTGGCAGAAAGAAAGTTTTCTGAATTTCTGTTTGTGGTGGAACATTAACCCCTGAATAAACTGAGAAAAGTATATTAGAAGTTGACACTTGTAGAGAAACAAGAAGAATAGCAATTATACCAATGTCACGGTATGATGCACTTTCGTTGCATGACAGTACCGAGTACTTCCTTCACAAAGCGACCGCATAAAGCTGTAATTTTAAGAAAACAGAGGGTTAAGAAGCTATTGTTTCATTTTTAGTTGTTCTATCCTTCCTGTTGCATCAAATAGGTTTTTCATGTTTTCTAGCCATGAATATAATTGTACGTGAAAGAAAAGAGAGATCAAGGCTTATGACGAAGAGACTGGAAACATTAAATGGATTTCCTGTCCTTTCTCAGCTCTTACACAACACAAAGTACATTATGTGGGGGAATGATTCGTACTGTCAAAGATTCTGCGTAGGAAGCAAGGATTTATGGAATTACGAGTATTTTTTTATTAGATCATTGCCACACTCATGAAAAAACGGCAGCGCGTTTCACAACAAAGAGTTTGGTGGAATTATATTTTTGTAGAATCAAATACATAATTTACAATCAGCCTATGGCTGCTCAAGCACCCATAAGTGTAAATGAACTTTTAAAAACTTGGTTTCACACCTTTCTATAGAAAAACCTCCCAAATGAAATGCACAGAAGGAATTTTCATGTCATTCGTCTAGAATACCTGTCAAATACCATTGATTGTCTTTACAAAGTCTACTAATTGTTCTGCGAAATTTTGTCTACAGAATGATGGTTTATGCATGACATGAAAATTCAAATGAGCAATATTACTACATCAATAATGAAAAGTATGCAAACTCTTTTATGTCAGGCCTGCAGTAAAACAATTAAAAAATATGCAAACTCTTTTATGTGTACGATTGCAGAATAACTGTTTGTATCTCAAGTCCCCGGCAGACATCGCCTTTTATTAACATGATAGATTTTTCTCAAGCTACATTGCTTCATTGATTAAATAAAGCTCCATATAAAAAATTTATCAATATTTGCATAGCAAGCATTGTTCTACTATGACATAATATCCAATAGGGTGTATTCAACGAATATGAATAAAAACAGTCACTATAGAATATTGAATCTTGCCTGGTTTTAGAGGAAGGACGGTGCTTTTGGAAACAAAAATTAGGTGGGACTCCAGGTCCCATCACCGTAAAATTTCTAACAATACCCCGTGACAAATATTATTAGAGGTCATCCGCTGAATGCTAGTAACTAACAGACACGATCATTACAACACGTAATTAGAAGGAAATTGAAGGCGTGGGAGGTGAAATATGAGGAACTGATTGTCAGCGAAGGGAATATAAGAAGTTTTGTTGTGATAATTCTCAACAAGCTTTGTATTTTACCTTGAGTAAATGATACTAATTTCGGCCCATTGCAATAATATTCATTT
>JAQIXX010001596.1:0-31974 GCA_034700605.1 Willowsia nigromaculata
TTGTTCTTTGTACAATTAATATACCATACCAATACCATATAGGACTAGACCACCTCTGCGAGTCTATGCATGACTATTACTCACAGCTTGGGCTGACGATGAATGCAATGACGAGCATTTTGATTTGTATTACGCAACATTATACTCATTACCACTCTTATGATCCACTCAAGAAAAAATCCATGCTGCAAACAAACAACTTATTGTATCATAATCGCATCGATAGCAGTATAATAAATGTATCTATAAGTTATTCAAGTAGACAAATAAATACTACCCTATTGGCTGACTGTCTAGTACAGATCTCCTTAATAAATTATAGTTCTTCGTCCCCTCAAGTTAGCATGCAACTCGACTGCATAATCTTCCAATTGTCACTTCAAACTAAACAAAAAAGTTGTTTTTCCTTGTGCAATATGGAATGAAGCAATTAGAGTAGGAATCGTAGGATAGATTATGCCGCACATCTTCATATACTTTACTTGAAGTGCGGTACATGTTCCTTTAGATTGTAGTAATTATGTACGTTCCACGCAACATGCTTGAGAAGGGGGCTTGAATGGATCCCATGCAAGGATGGACCGATGAACGCATCTGAATGCTATTACATGCTAACATGCTATGCATTTCTATAAAAAAATTGAGTATAAACAGGCATGCCATTTCGTCAAATCAACAAAGTCAATATAAGTCTTAAATGTCTTCAAATTTCATGAAATTACTTCAATTTCAAAATCATTATCAACATTTGCCAATAAAATTGAAAGGAACACAGCAAATCCAACAATATGCTTATTCTTAGACGAAGTTCTGAATGACCTCTAAAAGTAAAATATCTTTTTCACTAAAATACTATACTTTCGTAATTAGTGATGTCACACATCATGTAGTTTTTTTTTAAATGATCGTTGTTTTGTATGTGATGATGTGTATGTGTGATGTAATATAAATGTTTTGAGTCTGGTGATGTCAAAATATTATGTTCAAAATATTTTAGCTCATTCGATATTCAATTAAACTAGTCCAGGTAAACTACATTTTACACTTCCACAACTTCCTATAAATGAAAATATTTGTATATGATATGACACGATATTTAAAACCATACACGTCGCATATTACAAACGTATAAAAGTATGTAGGCGTTAATTTGGGTTTTAAATGACCAATAATGAATAACAAAAAAGATCATTCAAATAAAACAAATTGTGGATATTGCTATTCATCTTCAGATCAAAAAGTGAGATGCGAATAAAATATGTTGAATATTGGGGGTCTGGTAAGCATATGGAGGGTTGTTGAGTTGAAGAGCGAAAAGCTGTCTAAAAAGCGTGAAGTTTTTATCATTAAAATCTCTCTTCGGATGACTCCCGTCAAAAATGTGTGACACAAAAATACCATCTTTGGCTCGGAAGATTCAGCTACATGTTAAACCACGTCAAAACGGATGTACAAGTTACTTGTCTTATCTTCTTACAAGGAAATCTGACTACGGCTGTTTCGTATGTACTAAATGGTTTATGAAAACCAGAAACACGAAAAACAATGAATACTGTGTAAAACTGTTATGATGCGGCATTTGAAACAAAAATATACCCAGAGTACCGATTACCTGTTATTTGACACTGCCGTTTCATTTTCCTCTAAACATGTTTATCGTTGTTTGTTATTATTGGAGTATAAAATGATAACTAGTTCTTCAAGCCATGTGCACAATACCCATTCTCATATATTTTTTATTCTAAAGTTTTTGTTTGGTATTGATATTTCTAATTTTATCTCAGGAAGCCCCCATCTACGATTTTTCGAGAGTAGGCACATGCCATGACCATCCCATTCCCATATTATTCTATGCACATGTTTTTATGTGGTTTTATACTATTCCTAATAATGATCTTGTATGTAGCTTGGTTGTTTCATGCACAGGAAGTTGATAATACATGATTCAGCAAAGTAAATGTGTATTTACTGGGTTATCTAATCAAAAGTTGAAGTGACGGGGACGGGATATGTTTTAATTTTTTGTGGGATATTTTCTCCAGTAAAGTGTGAATTAATTACTCCTTGTATATAGACGGAAAAGTTATATAGTGCTTCTTAAATTGTGACTTACCATCAAAATGAATCACAAAAAAGACATTACAAAATCGTCAAAAGTTTTTCTCTTTCAATTTAATCGAGTAAAATTATTAACCGATGTAAACTCTACATACCAAGTTTCACCCATAGCGTTTTAGTTTGTATTGTTTTTTACACTCGTGGAACATGAATTACATGAGAACATTAACCATTGGCTCATTTGTTCCACGATAGATACATATTATGGGACTTTCTTCCAAAATGAGACTCTACTAAGGAATTATTGACAGTTTCATAATATGTAATTTGAAAGCAGTTTGTGCAAAATTACATTTTAGTTTGAAACCCAATACTCGAATTTGGTTCTTTTCGTTATTGTTCACATTTCATGACAAGATCTTGTGTTGCGTCATACATTACTATCATATCAAGATGATGGAACATCACGGACCAGTTACGAGAAAATGACCCATGAAAACAAAAAAGCGTGGTTAATATAACATCCTGTTCGTCAACGATTTGTACTATCTGGGTTAAGTGGTTTATATTTTGTGGCATTTTGTGATGTCAAATGATATTGACTGTGACACCAGGAAAAAGAACAGTGAGAAATATTTTACGGAATGAGTGAAGCAGCATTTATGAAGCACATAGGGTCGCATAGAATTGAATTTTCAAATCCAAATTGCAGAACATAAATGTGGACAATAATTACAGAATGAATGCTTATTTTAGGGGTAAGTAATGCATAAAATGAAATGAACCTGTCTACAATTATTTATGTACGCGAGTAGTATATTATTACATATTCAGTTCGAAATCATCACTTGGCAAAAAATGTTCCGTTCCATTGTGACCTTCCGGTAAGACGCTCAATGACAGATAACTGTAGGAAGGAATTCTTTTGGATTTGTATGATGATTTATGATATTCAACAAAGATTATGCGTGGATCTAATAGGGGAAATTGATTATTACTGCACAAAACTCTACAGGGTTAGATCATAAATACAACAGGAGTCCAAGATATGTGACATTACAATAAAAATAGGATCGGTTTAGATTCCGACATAACATTCATAATGACGTGTCATTCAAAAGGTGACTCAAGAGGTAGAGGACGGATTGCTACACTGCACTCGGTTTTTAGCATCTGCTCATGAACTTGACCATTGTTTTCGTCTAAAGAATAGAATAGAACTTCATTCATGTGTTTTTTGGTATCAGTCATTACATGACCTGTAAAGTCCCTGATGAATAATTTTGTCGATTGTATTGTGTCTGTGACTGAACAAAATTGCTAGACATTGGAACAAATTGAACTCGCCTCTGCTGGAAAACCATTTTCCCTCTCGTCATGTGTTTATATTACTAGAGAGGACAATGATCGGTCGTTGTAAATTTTAATATGTGTATGAAATTCCTTAACGAGTCCACGATAACGGATGAAATGTGAATACAGCATAGTATAATATGCTGCAACCAAAACACACACAAAATTTCGATAGTAAATTTGTGCAAGTACATATATGGTACTAGTAGTGGTATATACGAGTACATCTTTGATGAATTGAATAATTGGTGTCACATTTCAGAGAGGGATGTTGTGGGTGGAAATAATAAACATTTGTATGCGTGGTTTGCCTTTATCTAACAAGCTTGCATTTGCATTGTGCTGCGCATAAAATCGCCTACAAATGCCACCATGTTAGCCGATGAAAAATAATTTCCAGCATGTGTTTGTGACATCATAATATGTGAATGCATTTCAAATTCAATTAGGCATTACCAAAAGACGTAAAAAAGTCGAATTAAAGATTGTAATGTATTTCGATAACAAATTACAACTAAATAAATATGTGTCAAATTGTTTGAGGAATTCTACAAAATTAAATGAATTTCTGTTAAGCCTCCTTTGTCCATATAAAATTAAAGTAAATAATATTAAAACTGGAATTCCATTTTACAACATTAATTGGAAAGGTTTTATTTACATGCGTTTGAATTCAATGAGTTAACAAATATGATTGGAGGTGGAATTATGTCACAGCCAGACAAACAGACACGAGTTGTCGCTTAATAGTTCTATTTAATTCGAGCAATACTTGTGTTTTACAGAAAAGTGATGCTTGCATACCAAATATTCATTTACACGAAATGTACAATGTGGCCTACTCTGACTGGAAATCCTACACAACTCATGTAGTTTCGCAACTTGTAAATTGTTATGTGGTTTAGATTGATAAAAATTGATTTTGATTAAAATATCCCGTTCAGACTTCAGTCGGAATTTTGTGTGCTATACAATGAGATGCATATGCATAAGCAACTTGTATTGTCTATGTAGGTACACAGTTTAGTTGGGTCTTTTGGAATGTACTGCCCTGTCTGATAAGTTTTATTTTGATAACACAAAAATGTATCTTGAAAATTGGGCGCTACAAGCAGAATACTTGATAAATGTGTCACCTCTCGTTGGTAAACTTTTGAATAAAATACTGATTCATTTTATTTTTGGGTTTTACAGTTGGGCTGGAAAAAATTCTGGTTTGTCTTGGACGGTAGATTACTGACTTATTACAAGTCGAAAGCAGATTATGAAAGTTTATCCGCGTGTTGTGGCTGTATCAACCTGGGAATTGCTTCTACTGTTCGTCCAATACAAATCCGAGGCTGTAAAGGATATCCACTGCAAATTGTGACAAGGTCTCAAGTATATTATTTGGTAAGAAATATAACAGAAAATGAACATTGACAAATTACTGAATCCACCGCATGAGCATATTTATTGAGGAAACTTTCCAAAATCAACATAATCCTCCACACTTAAATGAAAATCAATGCATATTAATTTTATCGTGTTGTGTAACGTTTTGCGTTTGCAGCGATCCCAAGAAAAACCCACTTTAGAGCAGTGGCTAATTGCTATTCAGGAGGCAGCGTCATCTCCTCCCTCAACATCCGTACTAACTTCTTGGAATAGCTACTCTGGCAGTCAATACTTTAAACAATCGCTTTCCTCGCAATCACAATGGGTAAATAAATATTTTACGATGTTAATCTTTCCAGCAATAGATAACCTCTCTCTCTCTCTTGTGCGTTGCATAATAATAATTTGATCGTAAATTTCCAGTCGTTAAACAATTCATCGGATGACATCACCAACATCACTGATCGTTTAGGCAATCTTCCAGACACGTTCTATCAGAAGCGAGATAGAAACTCATTAGCCTTGACAAATCCATCGTCGCACGTACCCCCAGTCATCCACAAATATCACAGTTTTGCGTCGCTGCAAACCCCTATTATTAATGATTTCGTTGATAAACGTAAAATTCTAATTTCATCCTCTGAAAACCTTCGAGATTTACAAGACGTGAACAGAAAACCGTTTAGCAGAAACTCATCGAAGGCAGCCATGCAAAACTCCACATCACTTCTTGTCCTTGATTCTTCCCCGCAAGCAGCGGAATTGAGAAAAGAGCTGACAAAAAAACTTTCAATAGGTTCATCAAAGAACAGTTATAACGGGGGAGTGGAAGAAGATGGCGCAGTTCCAACTGCCAAGTTTTTACTCTTATCTGCAAAAAAGAAGTTGCAACTGGGACCTGGCACTGAGAATGAGTCTCACGACTACGCAGAAATCGGAGATTTTATGGAAGGCAGTAAAAGCAGTAAACCATATGAAAATTGCGATGTTGAAAAAGCCATCGCAGGAAATGGTGCTGCTGTACATCAACCCATTGATAACCGGAACCTGGCCCGTGGAGAATCTATGGAAAAGGACAACAATATTTATGAACACGTTGAAACAATGGATTCCATACAAAATAGTGGTCCTACGTCTTCAACCGTTATATGGGAACCTCTTAATGAAGGGAACAATGTATTATCCAACAACAAAAGATTTCCAATGCATAGAATGAGTGCGGGATCAAATCGTAATTCTTTAGTATCCATATCTGAGCTTCCGGAAGATCTTTCTTCAATCTCCCCGTCCCCGATTAAGACACCCGTTCTTTCATCCATTCCTGAATCTTCGTGGAGATCAGGAATTGAGCCTTACAAAAACTACAACAAACATTATTCCGAAGATGATTTATCTAGTTGTCGCAGTGAAAGTTTCAGAAGTCTGCCATGCGTGGAGAAAAGTGGAAAGAAAAGAAAAGGAAAAGCATTTAGTGGATTTTTGTCGAAAGTTTTTGGGAAAAACAAAGGAAAAAGTAGTAAATCAGATTCTTTTGATAATCTCCCTCGACAAATGATCATTTCAGGTCCGGTTGACTTACGAAACAAAGAAATGCAAGAAACAAAACCGGAAGTTATTCCAGAGAGAAGACCCCCATTTACTAGTTCGAATAATACCAATTCATCAAACCGCAATAATGTCCCCAATGATAGCCAACAACAGGGAGCGATAAAAACCAGTCCTGTGATGCCGGGTTCTAGAATGACCATAAATAATACGGTTGTAATGGACGAATTAAAGCAAAAGGTTGGTCATATCATGTTGAAAAGGACTAATTCGAAGGAAAGTAGTACTGATCGAGACTCCGAGTCCCCTCCAAAAGAAGTCACGCATAATGAGAAGATAACTTTTGTAAAACCAAAAGTCGAGCCCAGAGTTCCCTATGTTCCGAGGGGTAATCCCAATCCCAGTGTCCCTCCCTCCATAACTAAAAACACCCCAGTTTTAGTATTTCAAACAGAAGGGAAGACGTTCGAGTCAAATACAGATGATGATACCATTGCTGTCCCAAAAGTTGAGCCGCAGAATGAGATCCAAGTGGCATCTATATGTATGTCTCCTGAGAACGACACTCCGTTGCCTGAAGAGGAACATGAAGAAATAAAAACCCCAGTCATTGAGCCCATTAAAAGTCAGGAAAAAGTAGTTCAGCCACAACCAATAGGAAAAACTAGCATTCCTGATGTAGACTTTCAAAATAAGCTTGCCAAGTTCAACCGACTTTCTCAAAGGCTTAGTGCTAGTTTCATTGCAGCAGCCATGAATCCTGCCCTCCATACGAATCACCATATTGGAAGGACGCAGTCCTATAAAGCACATAAAAATAGGGGAACTGTTGAAGTAATCCCTCCATTGCCACCCAAGAAGAAAAACGCTCTTTCTGGGGGCAGCTCTGGGGGAATTTCAATTTATGATGTGCCATTGAATAACAAGCCTGTTATGAGGTCAGAGTCATTTAAACTATCTTCACGTAACAGCCTGCCACATAACGAAGAAACAAGCATTGCAGCATACATTCGAGGTATAACGAAGAAAAATTCGACTCCAGACATTGTCATCTCAGGAAATAATGCGAAACTGTTTGGATTATCGGATGATGATTCAAGCGAATTCAGAAGGACTTTGATTGGCAACAGTGAAGACAACTTTGAAGTTCATAAATCAAGTCCGTCATTGCCTCCGCCAAGACCTCCAAAACCAAAGCCGCCCACAAAACCAAAATCATTTGAATTAGGATTAAGCCGAGCCAAACGTAAGTGTTCCAAGATATTATAAAAACACCTGTCAAAGCTTCTAATTGCCAGCAGTTTTTGAAGTAATAAAATAATGACATTCAAATTATTATTGCTTTTACAGGCAACTCTGAATCTTCATCATCGTCTGCCTCCTCTGAAACGGTTACGGAGCTTCAATGTAACACCAACATTCTTCCAGCAACATTACCACTTCCTATGCAAACTCTACAGATGGCACCGGAAGTGGGTTCACCCGCAACTTCCAACAGGTCGTTGGATATCGACACACTTGATGCTTTATCTGATGTTGGACTGTCTGATACCAAAGCAAGCAACTCCCCTCCAGATAGTCCAAAAATTTGCCCGCTACATCCAGACAGCGGCTCACGTGATGACGACTTATCCTTGTCCACTATCGCGAGAACTCCTGATTCTCTTGTGACCATTTCCGATGGAATAGTCCCAGACTCTTTGATTGGCACTCCAGACACAGAAATTTTCCAGCCATCACTTACGCCCATGATTGATGACTCACTAGTGATTGACACTGGGGCATGCGAGCCAATGTCAATCAATAAGTTGGAAATTGTAATTCAAGACAATGACGGATCTCCCGATTTGGTAATAAAAAGCCCCGACAATGAAAGCAGAATAGATTCTCTGGAGCGAGTAAATTCCAATACGAAGAGTAAAAGTATCACACCCATAAATGCTAACACCACCCTTACAGACGTTTATCAAAACATCAAATTTGCCACCGTTAGTACCCTCATACAGGAATTTGAAACGGTATTTAAATTCAATTCACCTATAACAATCTATGTACCATTTATAGACCTGATGAAGTGACTGGAAGATAGATGAAAATTATTATGGTGACATATTTCAGGTGCAAGAAAACGAGGAAGAAATATCAGAGCTGTATGACGACTTCCCAGCCGAATTTTACACTCCCACGCCATCCTCTTATTCAGGTTACAGTCCCTCTGATGCCTCCACAACTTCCACAGACTCACCAATGTCTTCATCTACCTCACCCTTGACATCCTCATCCATGGCACCTGCCACAAAGAAACATGCTTGTATTGACGCGATCCGCAACTCGGGCATGGAACAATTAGAAGCTTTTCTAAGTTTTGGAAGTACAACAAGCTCGGATGATTGCAGTTTTGAAAGCTGCACCGAGAACTTGCCAGAGGAAGGCGCTACAAAGCCTACTTGTATGCCGGCAACGACAACAATTTCGATGAACAATAATAATAATAATAACATTAGCATAAAAGGCCAACAACAATTTCACCCTCCTCAAACATCAACTACCGGACTAAATCGGACAGGTGCAATTAGTCGACTAGGCCACTCCTCTGCAATTGGTCATTTACAAAAGATTTTAACCAGTGATGTTAAATAAATAGAAGATGTAGACTTATACCGTTTAATGCATGTAACATGAATCTTAATTCTTAATACTAAGCAATCTTTAAGTCTAATTATTAATAAAAATCAGAGTATTTTAAAACTACATTTATTCGCAATCCATTCGTAATTTATTAATGTATATTCATAAATCTCTACGCTATCATCAATCATCTAGATCATCAAGAAAGCCAAGTCAAGTTTTCATTTATCTATTCCTCATGCGACAATCAGAGTTTCGATTTCAGATTCAAATGCACAAAACTATTTTCTACCTACAAACGCGAAAACAAATTATCAAATGCTGGCTGAAACAGTGGAACGGTTTTGGAAATAGAAAACAACGGATGCACAGCCATGAGCTAGAATACCGTGCCATGTGCGTGAATGTAGATAGAGATACATGAGAGGATATTATGTTGAGCTGTATGTGCTTCAATCGACCATAATAAAAACATCAGGTATGGTGTGTTATAGCTATGCATTGTGGAAATTATCACATGTTGAAAGACCACCAGTTTTTAGTCTGCTGAGGGATTTTGCATGTGAAAGAATTTAATTTACGATCTTAATTTTACTTGGTTGTATACCGGCTTAGACCGATTTTAAAAGGGAAGGAGAACAGACAGGTCGCAACTTTGGAAGCAATGTCATTTTTAAGGAGAGCGCTGTTAAGGAGTTCAAATGTTCCAGGCTTATCATTGGAAAATTCCTTCCAAACTAAACGACAGAATGCATGTTCGTTACTGCAAGTAGTTACCGTGAATTTTAGAGGTGATGGCAGAAGAGGTTTAAAAACAACTGATACAGCTCATCCAGTACCGATTTACAATGAAGACGAGAAAATTTTGAAGAAAGTTTTAGATGAAAGGAATCAGTGCGAGGACTTGGTAAGTATCATGTAAAATAACGAGTGTTCGTAGTGGATGGAAGTTGGAAAGTTATTGAATATGATATCACAATAATCCACAATTAAATTAAATGTACTGTTTTTATTTTGTTAGCCCATTGGAATGGCAAATCCTTACGAGAAACCGAAGAAGAAATGCATTTTGTGTGAACACGGTATAACTCCAAATTTTAAGAATATTAAACTGTTGTATCAGTTTGTCTCTCCTTATACTGGAATGATCTACGAAAGGCACATTACCGGCTTGTGCAAACAGAAACAAGCGCAGGTGGAACGAGAAATTATGACAGCTACTAACCTAGGTGAGCGCGAGTAAAGTCAATTTACAGTTGGTAGTCAATTTGGTAGTATTTTTGTCAATTTTAAGTTTTGGGCATCATAATATTGTATTTTTCTGTTTTATGATATTTCAGGCATGATGACCAACTACCTGAAATTAGTGGAATTCCTGAAAGATCCAAAGTTGTGCGACCCGGAAAGGCCTATAAGACCACATAAATATGATTGAGTGAAGAAAGCACGTTGCAAACTAATATGCGTATTTATTTTGTGTGTGTAGGTCTTTGTTATTTTGTATTTAGTCAGTCTACATATTTTTTAAAATGTCTAAGTATGCAAGTCATCATTCGACTCAACTCAACCAGTTAGAAATAAAAATGTTTTCCAGTTTTCAATAACACGAATGTAATAGCGTAATTGATTTTAAAAACTCGTGATATTTTAGTTAACTTCATTTACGAGCGTGGTAACTTCTAGTAGCATCATGTAGTGGATAAATAGATTCATTATGGGCCCTCAGGTGGTGGAAATAGGTCGATAGGCATTCCTTGGCCAGTATTCTTAATGTTCCATATTACTTGATACCATTCCAAACAAAATCCAGTGTTTTCTCTCTCAGTTTCACCCTCAATGAAATCTGTCCGCACCACTATTATGTATGGCGTCGCTTTAGCTTTAACATACATCAATCCAAGCATTTAAATTATTTTATGTGGTCTAGATCCGAAAAAAATCTTTTGGAACTGCTACATTTGTATGTAACACTACTTACAGTTAATGTAAAATGGGGGGAAAGCGGTTAACCTATTCCCACAGTATCTGTCCTTCGGAACATTAGGCATAGCAGTCGATGTTTCATCTGTCATTATAGTTATGTAATCCCCATAACATGAGATAAACTAAAAACGTACATTGATAACACAAAGTAAAAATATTATGCATGTTTCAGTTCATGTAGTAGACTTTTGCATACTCATGTACGTCATACGTGCAAACTGAACCCAGAATTCAAAAAATTTGGACCCTGGAAATGAAACGACTTTTCGAATGGAACGTCTCGACAAGGAAACCACTGAAAGGAGAATTTTTCGACAAGAGTAGTTACATTCGTCTTTACCATAGATGATAAAGCTAACAAAATGACAATATTTCACTTACGAAAATCGACTCTGCCCCTGCTTCTTTTCTCAGGCAGATTGTATACTTCAAACCAGCCAAATGAGGGCTTTCAGGATATCCTAGAATTTTAACTGTACCAGCAGATTTTGTAAAATATTGCAGGCAACCGGCAGGCGCTAAAAATGCCAAAAAAATTAGATCCACAAAATATAGTTCACGAGTGTTACTCACTGAAATCTCTGCCGAATTGCTTTAGTTCGAGAATTTACCCCTAAATGGGTCATTACAACGAATGTAGGCGACTTGAACATTCCACTTCCGGCCATCATAAACTTGTTTCCCATCGGTTGATATTGATAAAGTTACATGATCGGAATTGCCGAATTCCAGGTACACTGTGGAACACAGAGTTTCATTGTAACATTGTAAGCTGACAACTTGACAGCAATTCAAAGATTTTGCAATAAACAGCAATGCATATTAAGATAAAGAATTTGGCATACGGTGCTGCTTCGTCAGTGGTCCACATAAGTTCGGTAAATATTGGTTCGTTACCCCAAAAAACTCAATATTGTCGACTAAACAATGACCGTTTTTGTCCCCCTTCACCAACTCCATATCATGAAAGGTCAATAAAATTTGACACACATCGTTCTTTGGCTGAAATTTACAAGTTAACAGCAATCTTTTAAATAAAAGCAATTTGAATTTTATTGGATTGAGACCTCAAAAAAAACGCAGATTGCTTGGTTTCATGCAAATTTAAACAAGTTTTTGTATCAAAATGATCGGATCTCCGCACAACATTAAACATACATAAATGTAAAAATTGTTCGTAAAACAGTAGTAATAAAAGTGTGAGGTCTCACATTTTAAGGATTTTTATTAAAGGTACAAATATGCAAAAATTAAATTTAAAAAAATACCTTCATAATTCTAGTGCTACAAATTTGGTATTCGTTTGGCTTGAAAGGATCCGGAAATCCTATGCTTCTAAAGTACGTATTGTTCTTGGAAATTGTGTCAGAGCAGCTTCTAACGACTTTTCCCCGTCATCCGCATATCAAATCAATCATGATCAGCAAAAGGTTGAGTTTCAAATAGGAGAAGACAAAATAAAGGCATCATGTCATTAATCAGTTGCGCAATAAATTAATGAGAGCGTTAGGTTGTATGTGATCATCACAAATGAAAAATCATTTTTCTTGGTAGTGGCGTGTGTAGTGCGTGCACATGCACAGCTCTAACTTGCAGAAGAACAAGCAAAAGGATCATTGCATCTCTGCTCTTTGAACTAACCTGAGTGACCAGCATCAACAAAGTTTGATGAATCACAATCTGCTATGAAATGCGAGCAAATTTTGCTTTATTGAGCGTAACAAACAAAAAGCTATACAAAATAAAATAATTGAAAAACACTTTATTACTACGCTTTTGCATGCTGCACTTTGTAACATTTTAAGTGTGTGCAAACATGTGAGAACAATCCACTTCTACTTTTCATAAGTGCCTTACAGCTAGAAAACATTTCAAAACAATAAAAAATTTGCAAGGATGGATGAAATGAACAGGATGAAAGTTGAATTCCTACAATTAAGTCTAATATATAGGTACCTACAGTTTTTACAATGTCTGCATTGTTGGAAAAAAAAAATTAAATGAGACATTTTGCCCACACCTGAGTGTAAATCTATTGAGATCATGTAGTAAGTAATTAATTTTGTTTCATAATGCGTGCCTCTGGTGGATTATATACTCCTAGTTTTGTAATTATTTTTACTCGCTCTTCAAGCTTCCTTTTTTTCATTTTCAAGAAACAAATGAATTGTATGAATATATAATATTAGCTAACTGCATTAAAGTAATTGTAAATTGTACATTCATCCATCTCTCAACCCTCCTCCTCCCTCCCTTCTCCAAAGCGAATGTAACATAGCCTAAGTCAAAGTCACGACATACCATAATATATTTATTGACTTGAATGGTTAAACATGTTACGTACTTCCATTATTGCGAATAATATTGCGATATCCGCAACGAAATAACCAGCATGTAGGCATATAATTACATCTCGGTCAAATAAATCAATATAGGTACGTCATGAAAAATGAGAAGATGGATAAATAATGCTTATACAATGCCTGCCCTGCATTTAGGCCCACATAATATGATATGACTGGCATGTTACGTCATATTGTCTTTCCCAAACAATTGTAAAACTTACAAACACAGCACACACCAAATCCCGAGGCACACTTCCCTTTTGGCGATCCATTTGCACGAATGCATTGTGTCCTAAATAGAAGAAAAATTTAAAAGGAAAAAATTATGGTGAAGTTTTTAGGTATAGATATCCCTTCATTCAAACAGCTAACGATTGCTTTGTTACAGGGTCGTAGCCCTTCAACCAGCGTCAATATAATATTATGTTATAGGTATCTGATTGCAATTTGAAGTAAGAACACCAAGAACATGGTACACTTTTTCACAGCTTTAGGTATAATAACAACACTCACTGTACGTTTTTTTTCTGTCAGGTAAGAGAGGCACTACGCCGGACACAGACACTAATGTGATGAATTTTCTTATTGCATAATTAGAACAGGTTTTCAAACTTTAAAAAAATTCAGCAGACAGAATATGACAATTTCTGCATACTCCATGAGATTTTTTGCTGTATAAGTTAATGCAAAAAGTCTAGCTATATGCAAAAAAAATATTTTCAAAAATTTAATAGGTCAACAAAAGAGTTTTCTCTCTCGAAATGTGGCTCTCAATGCAAACCTGTTTGTTTAACTTACATTGTGAAGCAGGTGCCAATTTCATGAGAGTCTGTTGAGTTACAAGGTTCATTTCCGATAATGACAATCAATGGTAGCCCTATATTACAACAAACAATTCCCCAAAATCAAATGCATTAAGATATTATTTACTTGGTTTAAAAAATTATAATTCACTGACATTTGGAAGATCGATCTTTGTAAGTTGTTTGTTCGTTCATGATGTTCGTGTTATATGCAAAGTTTTGCTTAAGTAAAAATAACAAAAATATTAAAAATCCGATTAACGAGTAGAATGTTCTCATAGTTGAAATTATTGATGACGACAATGTTCGAAGACAAAGGCTGTGCTACGACTTCAGTACTGTTGCTCTCTGGTTTAAATGAACCAGTAGAAAGCCTTTTCTGACCACCCATCCACATTTTGAAGATGATGTGAATTAATTCAATATTTTATAAGAACCGAATCAAAACAAAAAACACGTCTAATTTAACTGAATGATATTCGGATCTGATAGTAATTATTTAAATCGTTGCCGGAAATCAAGGAGGGGCATGCAATCCGTTATTTAGTCATCAAAATCATGATAATTGAAATTGCAATATAAATATAAATTGGATTTGATTTTGAGATTTGCTGCTGCTACTATACATTTTCCTAACACATAATTTAGCAGATCTCGGTTTGATTTGCCAGTACCGTTATTGATCCAAATCGCTTTAAATGGAGTGTAAAATTGTTTTATTGTAATTTTTTGTGATCTGAATCATCATAATCATTTGGTATTCATTCATTGATTGACAATATGAATAGTTCTTCACATATGCAAATAAGAAAACCAAAATTACATTGTTTCTTATATACTTAAGGATGACAAAGATTCGGGCATTACTATAAAAATCTAGAAGAATCTTTAAAAATATCAAAATTGCTACAGTTTTGGTCATGAAATATTGTCCAGCGCAGCCACTGGCATACCCAGTCGTATTGAATCATATAATTAATGTGAATAGCAATATTGTTAAGAAACAACAATAGAGGCAGAGAAGTTAAAAACTTTGCATCTGCCTGCTAACTTTTCGTACCTGAATCAAAATCCAGATCAATTTCAAATAATATACCTATGCGTATTGTGAATCAGTGACATGATTGCTGGTATTAGGATATTTTTCTCGTATCTTTACACCCCATGGACCCATCTGCATATTACGGTCCTGTTGTGGCTTTCTAATCTTCAAAAATGATGTTGACAACTTCGTAAGCGATAATCTGTGTAGTGTAGCTATTGCTCAACATTGAAATTTTGAAACAACAATGGGGCGTGGGACGACAATGCTGATTCGATGAGACGTAAGGTAAATTCCTATCTCGTCTGTAACTGCAAATATCAACTAGCTGCGAAAAATAATGCACTATTACTTTAAACTTTTCAACTATCATTTCTGGCATTTTCGAATCAGAAGAGCTTGATATGGCGTTCATTCTCGATATTACAGATATGAATGTTTAATTCAAATCAAATGCATAGATGTATTGGATACTGATTTAATGTTAATTGTGCACCATGATTTTCATTTGGATGTACGATTGGTTTAAGCTTCCTTTTACTTTTAGAACGTTTAAAACACTGTTGAGATAGAAAGTTAGTCAAAGATTGGAACATATGAATTTATGCAAATGCAAACTTTTGTTAAGTCATCCAGCCCAATAAACCTATAAATATTAAGAAAGCTATAAGCGTGATTAGTGACTACATTAGCAGAAATATTGTCTATATTTAGCTTTATAAATATGAAAAACTATTGACTAGTGTTATAGATTATATTTTTATTCATGATTGAAAAATGAAAGAATTCATTAAACTATTAAGTTTCCTGCATATTTTAACGTTATTCAAATGTAGATAATCAAACGTGTGCATGATTTATGCATTAAGCCTTAAAGTTTAAGTAATAAAATTACATATCAAACACAGTGTTCAAAAGAGCTGTCTGACAGAAACTTGATGAGTCCTTCATAATCTTTTCTTGTATTGATCTCTCACAAAAGCATAGGTAGAAAACAATCAATCAAGAAGGCACTAATACTGCAATCATATAGCTTTATCGTTAGTAAGTACTGTTTGCAGATACTGAAAATGACTGCGAAGCGAGCTTTAAGCTAGAAACTTATGAAGATAAAAGTTAATAAAGTTAAGATAAAGTAGTAAAAGCCGATCTGTAAAATAAGAATAAAAACTTCATCTCATACTTGCCTCGCCTAGTGAGATGCATATCAAAAAGAATCGCGAAGCCATCATCTTAATCAGCTAATAAATATATTATTGCCGTAGAGGAATTCTTGATTTTCCTTCTCAGTTTGTGCTATAACTGTAGGTAGGTCAGAAATAAGTATGTGCAATGTGTATTGCCAACAACAAACCACAGTATTTAGAGTCAGCAATAGTAAAAGCGTGAGTTCTCAATTTGAGAAATATTTCATTAAAGCCATTCATGTTCCATACTGATGTATGCACCAAGTGCGGTCGCCCATTGGACGAAGTGATAATTTTAATGTTGAAGAAGCAGGTATGACAATAGATTAGCAAAGTCAATTTTAAGGGATAATACCGTTATACGTTCTTTGCTGAGTTTATTTAAATCAATAGCTTGGTTGGCTTTAAATGAGATGTTTGATTATTTTTGAGCTAATCGAAAACAAAAGCTTGAATAGGAGATGCGATTGTTAGAAAAAAGAAACTCAGTGGGGTTGATATGTAAAGATGTGCTTGTAATTCTTGATTTGTCTCATGGCATGTCTATATAAACTTTAACCATTAACTGTATATGACCAATTGTTTAACGTGGCATCATATTATACAGTCATATTGGATATGATTGGATCTGTATTATGTTTGCAAACTCGATTATTGGAATTCATAAATGCACATGTCACAATTAAGGCGGGTAGTTATTTTAGCATACACCGACTCCTGACGGATGCATATATTTGGAAGCTAAATGTTGAATAAAAAAGCAGCACTCAGAATTTGCGCCATAGTCATAACATTAATTGATTATCTAACGGCAAATAAACGTTAGATCTTAACGCGTTTCGTTCCAACGTACTTTTCTTTTGAGCACGTTTTAAATGCTACTTTCTATGAGACAAACAAACATGACAAGTTATGTACTCTTGCATCCTCACCTTTTAAATCCATATTTTCATGTAAAAAAGCTACATGTAATGTCATGAAAGCCTTAAACACAACTTTGTACACATTCTCATTTCAAATAGTAGTATTGTATGTATTAACTATTAACTTTGACCATAAGAGAAACTATATACTCCTGTTGTAAAGAAAATGCGAAGAACCCTGCCTGACATTATCCGCAGTAAAGTTGGCAGTTGGTCATCAGATCAAAATAAATTATGAAGTAAAATGTGAAAGGAAATGGGATTGTTGAATGCACTTGTGGCACTCTATTTTTTAAGTCTTCTATATGCTGCAAAAGAATACCTGTGCAAATAACTATTCTATTCTCTTGTCTTATCTTTTGCAAATGTATGCATATACATAACTAAGCATGTATGTATATGTGTATTGTATGTATTTTGTTATTAAGCGCTTTTCTTGCGAACTCTTGAGCTTTAATGATAAATATATGTTTCTTACTATGTGTTGACGCGATGGTGTAGTCCCAGTTGTATTTTGTTTCTGATGCAGTAAGTTGGCGGAGTGCTACTTTTAAAAATTTATTGTCAGATTGTATCTGCGAAGGTAAGCTCAATAAAAAAACTGGGTTTCACAAACCATAATAATATTATTATTCAGGCGGATGAGATGTCATTTCATTCTCCGACAGAAGAACGTAAATAGAATTCATTAGGATTTTATTGTCGTATGTACCGTAACACTGCAGCCATCATTAGTATACTTTTAACATTTGCGTTTCCCCGTGCATTAGCTGTGTTAACGTTAATATTCTGCCTTTCTGCTAATGTTATAAAAATAAAGAAGAGAGTTGCGCTTGACATTAAGGATCACTTAACTTGAAGGTTATCGCTACAAATCATTAAGGCGCCCGAAAGTACCTGGGAAGATTCGAAGATTTACGGAAATTGTATGCTTCTTTCTGCAAGCTGCAAACACTGCGGCGATGCGACAAAAAGCTACAAGGAAAGTCAAAAGTTCTTGATCGGTAATGTTTTTCTAGTGTGAAGTGTGAATTAAAGGGATTTTGTAGTTTGTACTCTAGCATTAAAATTTAAAGTGCTATTTTAAGTTTGCCATTTACACGTTACCATTTTTATTGTCGCATGTGAATTTTACATTTGCAACAAAATTTAAGAACATCACCCAAAAAAAGTACAGTTTGTAAAATACGTTTTGGGATAGATTTAACAAAATTCTTATGTTTTATATTTTTAGTACCATTTGGGAGCAGATTTTGCTCCAATTCCGGTCATCCTCTTTTTTCTAATTTTGGTGGTGAAAGAAAGCGGTAAAAGATAATTATCTATCATATGTAGTTATACACACGCTTATCGCATATTAGTTTACATCCTTCGTAATTCATTTTTGCATGGTCGACTGAAACAGAAAAGTGTTTGTTCTTAATATAACTGGTTGTGGTTATGTTATAATAACATCAAATATACTATTTTGAGAGTCCTTTTTTGCTTCGAATCCAAATCATTGAGCGAGTTGTATGCGTCTAAAAATGCATATAGGTAGTTAGAAGAAAACACATTCTTTCAAGAATGCATTCACGTAAATGCGGTTTCATTGTCCCGTTTGATTGTGTAATCAGCACAATGTTTATAGCAATCCCATTTCGTATCTGCACTGTCTGAGGGTACTGACTTGCTTTGCTACATTGCAATGACTGTTATGAAGATGCAAAAAGATTGATGCACATCAGATTTTTAGATTTAATGTGTTTTCTTTTCATTTATTTTTATGCGTGCTTTGATGAAGATTAGTTCACACTTTTTGCTATAAAAGTCTTTCTGATTGTTTCTTAACTTATGAACAGCAATTTATAACGAATTTGGGGTACTCTGAGATTATTATTTTTTTATTATTACCTCGAATTCTTTGGTGTACCATGCCTAAAGGACCGGTAATAAGTATTGGCAGATCAGTGAGATTAGCCAATAACAATAGTTCTTAACTTAATTAAACAAATATTTTATGCAATGGCATTGTTTTCTTCCTTTTAGAAACGTCGATAACTCGTGGGATACACAGGAGAACAGTGCTCGTTTGTCACACAACTTTAACTCCGCATTCCCTAAAGAGATTTCGTCAAAGAAGCTCATCTCTACCATTTACTATCTATCCTAATTCGAAAATCATCATCATGTTCTAAATATTTGACAAGATATATTGTAGTACCTATCGGCGGTCGTCGACGCGGAAATAGGTACATACCTTGTGAATTATCATAATCATCATCAAGAAATATATATACATGCCATATCAACGCGGTTCTCAACTCTCAGCGTCCGACTAACTTGAATAACTATAGCCGTGACTCTTTGCATATGTATATTTTTTATTAGGAATTCTTCCTGGCATACCTTTGAATACCTGGCTTCACTCACAGTCACCACATCATCTTGATGGAATGCAGTTCTCGGTGATGTTAGAATAGGATTGATGCTGCAACAATCACCGTTCCTCGCTGTTCAGCATGGCAAAGAAAAAAATATTTATTTAGCGGAGAGCCAGAGACCAACCCAAGAAGTAGCCACACATACTGCTTCAGATAAATATTCAGAGGAGAAGGCTATTTTACCCGTCACCTACTCTCATATAGTAAAAGCTGAATGAAGCAGCAGTAGCCCCAGCTAAAAAGATATGTGGGCAAGTGTATCGCCATCATCATCAGCAAACAATAGAAGAATAGCAGTATAATGTGCTGTTTTGTGAGTAGAAGGGTTTCATGTGAGTAGTTTTTTAGAAGCGCAGCAGCAGCGCAAGCGATATTATGGAGTAGTGCAGTGTTCAAGTTGCCTTATGTGTGTAGTGTTGTGTACGCTGTGAGTATTTGAGAAAAAATCTTAGAGGTGAAGTCTATCAGTGTGTTCATACCATAAAACCATAATAATTTATGTGTTTGCAAAAGGATTTCTCTCGTGTCGGGGATTTCTCTGTTGTCAATATTTTGGAACCTCATTGGAACCTCATGGTTCATTAGGCATTTTGGAACTCTGTCATATGCATACTTGCTACTAGTGTTTTGACAGCAATAACAATGAGGAAATTACAAATATGTGGATAAACATTAAGTTGAATGAGTGGTTGATACTCTTTACCTGATTATCTATGTGTAAACTGAAAATGTTGTGCAATATGTAGATGGAAATGCTATCTGCTGTCATTATAATCTTTTGTGATTAATGTTAATGTTACTGTGATACCAAACAAGTTAGATCCAGAGAAAAAGTGTAAAAGTGTTGCGGGAATGCTTGCCTTTCCTTACTCTTCATCAGAATAGTGAAAGTTATCGGTGAATATTTGGTGAAAGGAAAACTGAATAATAAGTATGAAAAAATATTGTTATGAAACCCAAACACACGTTATTCTGAACGAAAAATGCCACAATCTGTGCAAACCTGAGTGAAACAAAATTCTGTTAAGGAGGATTTAAAAAGATTTTTTTCGTGCGTATACATTTACTTTCAAAATCATGAACAGATCCAGTGATTCAGTTGAAGGCCAGGTGAAGGCCCTACTTCAGGGCCATGGTTTGCAGGATGATAATACTTTTTGTGATTTCACACTCGCGGATCAGAATGAAGCATTAGGTAAGGGATCTGTGGGGGACCACCGGAATAAGGATTACTTATGAGAATTATTCAATGCAAAATGATGCACTAAACTTGCAAATAAATATGGATGTGCTCTCAAGCATTACTCACAAAAATATTAACCACCTAACCTAATTATAACACAACAGTAATTGTTTGTTAAACATGCACTTATAACTGAACGGATCTTGCTTTAGTTTGTGTGCGCTTTTCTCTCTTTACTTGACTTTTTGCAAAACCCATTTCTTATATGTTTTGTAACTCTTTTCTCGTAGATTTATAAATTCACTTTCTTTTTTCATTTTATTCACAATACTCAAGTAGATGTAGGACTAACATACTAAATCCGTGGCACTCTTTTTTCCAATGTGATTTTTATAGAGAGAGTTTTTTATGGTTTGCCAGCTTCAAAAGGGGTCACTCCTACAGGCCCACTTGATTTCATCCCTGTCACAAAGAAATCTGTCACCTATATCGTTGCAGCAGTACTGGTAAATGAAGATGGTGAAGTTTTAATGATTCAGGAAGCCAAGACTTCCTGTAATGGTCAGTGGTATCTTCCTGCAGGCAGAATGGTTAGTTATTATGCAGTAAATTGCAGTAAACAGTATAGCTCAATCAGAAACTCTATCGATAAAATTAAAAAGTCAGGCTTGTTAGATGGAAAGGTTGTTAAAATTCGTTTTTTCAATTTAAATTGTAGGAACCTGGAGAGACAATAAATGTAAGTAGATTAAGTCTTTTTATGTAAATGCACAAAATATATTTACCATATACCCATAACATTTAAATATAGCAAAAGAAAGATGGAAAGGCAAATTGTCTTAGACAATGATGATGATTGACTGGTTGAGATTTCCTTAATGATGAGGATTTTATTAATAAATGCTTGTACACAGGAAGCAGTGAAACGGGAAGTGTTGGAAGAAACGGGACTAGATATGGAGCCAACCACATTGCTGCTAGTAGAATGTGCAACTGGCGTTTGGTACAGATTTGTACTTACTGGAACGGTTGTCGGTTAGCTAGTTTTGATTAAAAGTTTCACTTGGTGTGCAGTATTTTATATGATCATGGTTTAGAAATGTACACTTTCAATTACTGTGGTCTGATAGGTGGAAAACTGAAGACAATAGCAGAGGCAGATAGTGAGTCCTTACAAGCCCGGTGGGTACGAGATATTGCCACGCTTCCTCTTCGTGCAAAAGACATTGTACCCTTAATTGAGAGAGGTAATTAATGCTAACTAACTATATATACGAGTTTTATAAAAGGAATTGATACCATGTGCATGTTTTTAAAACGAATATTTTGCTGTCTATTCAAAAGGTGTGGAATACCATACAAATAGAGAAGAACCGTGGCATGCAAAGATAATGCCTGCTTTAATTGCTCATACCAAAATGTACATGCGACTTGTCATTGTTGCCAGAAAGAAAGTGAAGTAAGTAAAACACATGAATAAATATCACATTACTCTTTGCTGATTTTCAAGCTTTTACTTAAATTTTTATATTGTTTTGCAGTAACAAAGTGTGTATCCTCGTGGGAGAAAAGAACCATTGCCATCTTCCTCTTTGTGAAATTCATCCCCAGAAAAGCTTACATTCAACTCTTCGAAAATATATGAACGTGAGTAGAATGCCTGTATTTCTTTGTCATTTGCGACTATGTGGGAATGAATGCTTTTCAAAATATGATTGTTTTTATGTCACACAGGAAATTTTTGGAGCTGAGTTACCTCAACATAGACCTCATGGTATTTTGGGGGTAGAATTCAATGGAAGGCCAGCCGGGCAACATGATGGAATGTGTTTGAATTTGCTCGTGTTGGTGAGACAGCCTTTAGAAGAGGTAAAGGAGGTACTGAATTTGAGTTTGAAATCAAAATTAACTATGTGAGAAGTATAGGAAATCATAATGTTACTACTTTTACTTTAATCAGGTGTACCTCATTGACAAATACTCGTGGAAAGAAATGAACACCCTGCTTGGAGAGGAGATCATTCAGCGTATTGGAAAGAATATGACAATCCCACTTCATGTGATAAGATAAAGTAGCGCATCGCACAAACCTACCAGCTAAGTTTAAAAAAATGCTGTTGCCAAAATCCTCATTTCGGTTGTTTTTAGTTACATTATTCGGAAATTAACAAACGTGAAACTCATGAAATTATTTTGTTTTCAAGTATGTATTCGTACGTTAATTTTTAATGCTTTTAGTTTTGTTCATCAAATAACATTCTACCAATGATACCTTGCCATGAAACGCATCTTAAAATAATTACAGTTTTTGTATATAAAATATTGAATTTCTACTGGTTAATTAATGTACCAAATAATCTCGTCGCATATTCACCTGTCATGATAAATATATGTATAAGTCCAGAAAAAATCGAATTCATAAAGATTACAGCAAATAGGACATGAGTTGAGTATATTCGCAATCAAACTAAAATTAGACCTTAGGAAAGATACGTTTTGATGTTTTATGTACCTTGAGGAAAGTACGCATAATTTTTACGAAAATTAGTTTAGTTGTTCAATATTTTGCCACGATTAGTAATTACTGTACCTAATTAATTTAAACATATACTAATTTCGTTTTAAAAGTTTCGATGTTTAGTGTGACAATGCAAACCAGTTTTAAAGTAGTTGTATTGTATTGTTTTGGCTTAAAAATACTTAAAAAGATTATATGCCTTATAAGTAATAAAAACTACATATCTATTTTAAAGAAGCGGATAGTTGTGCAAATATTCATTTAATTATAATTATTGGTAATTTTTATTTTCAAAATTTCCAAAGCTATAAACTATTCCAGTATTTTAGAAATTAGAGATATAGAATAACGTCGAATCAAACCGTCTCGACAAACGGTGTAAATGTTGTTTCCGTCATGTTTCATTTGATAAACAGGATCACAATCTGAACCTGTCAACTGTACAAATCTTGTAGGGCGCTCTGAAGTGAAAGCTGGATTAATTAAAACACATGTTCCGTCCGATTTAGCAGCCCAAAAGCTTCTATTAAATTCATCTATCCCTGGACGGTTTGGTTTGGGCGAGCGCGGATGCATCATTAAGTCGAGAATTGGTGTCTGGGTTGCTGATACAAACTGACGTATGGAAGATGAGTTTTTGCGCATATCGAAAGAAAGTATTTCTCCTCCTTGGCATCCAACTGCAAATGTATTAGGGC
Organism: Willowsia nigromaculata; assembly: GCA_034700605.1. Lineage (NCBI taxonomy): Eukaryota > Metazoa > Arthropoda > Collembola > Entomobryomorpha > Entomobryidae > Willowsia > Willowsia nigromaculata. The sequence goes on from JAQIXX010001596.1 coordinate 24,067, forward strand.
CAGTTGCTATCACTTTATTTCCAGGTGATGGGAGTGAAAACGTGAATATTTCTTCTCGACTAGCCACACCCACTCCAGTTACTTTGCAATCTTCTCTGGCCAGTAATAATAGCTTTCCTATTGTTCCAATTTCCGTGTCACTCATCCCTGGAACGGGTTCCCCCAAAGAAATCGCTGTTGGAGAAGTTAAGCAGCAGGAGTTTATGGCTCCTTCACATTCGAATAACACAGCAAGGCACTTGGATTCTCCCACGTCCCACAAACGAGCTTTGCAGTCTCTGATGGAATCGATTAAGAAATTGTTTGAGGACTATGAACATGTTAGGAATATTGAGGAATACTAATCATGATTCATGACACTAATTTGTTCCTGCTTACTTAGAGACAGAAATTATATTCCTTCCACGATCGACGGACACACTATCTTGTATAGCGGCAGTATGCCCCTTCAAGGTTACTGGACACTTGCCATCTTCCGCAGACCAAATTTTAAGTTGTAGGTCTGCCCCACCGGAGTGGACGACCAGACCGGATGGAAAGAATTTACAAGAGTATACATCCGCACGATGTCCATCAAAAGTTCTCTGAAAAAGCAATAAAGTACGCTTTATTTGTCATTAAACGTTGGTACATTGATTTCTTGACATATAGTCATAGTCGTACCCGCACAACACCAGTCGAGGTCTCCCATATTTTTAATAAATTGTCCCTTCCAACTGACACACCAAGGCCACCTTCTGTCACGTCTAAGCACATTACCTACTCCATCAAAAAGAGACAACAAACAACAAAGCATAGTTTATGCACTTGACTGAAAATTATCGATTGCTCATCATGCTTCATGGAAAACTTACTGCAGACTTATGGATTCTATTGAAGACAACATCCGGAGCAACAAAACCGCACTCACAGTTGGTATTGATATCCTTAACTGTAACAAAATTTCGAGTCGTCCTTTCCAAGACCACTTCAAATGGTTCTGAAAGAGCTTCAACCTGCAAAGGATCTTTCTTCCTACAGATCACATCCCCATGAGTCGATTTCTCTAAAATACACATACAAAAACACATTACAGCCTCCAAATTATTACTCTCCTACATAAACAACAACAACTTATATTAACCTTGCCCGTGATACCGCACACTTATCCAAGCAGTCTCATTATTCGCTTTCCTATTAAAAATATATTTAAAAAAAATCAATCACATCCAACATCCCAAAAGTGATAAGATAAATGACGACAAATAGTCATACAAAACATGACAGTTATTTTTACACATAAGTGTATGTACACATATACAGAAAAATTAAAGTCCAACCTGAAGGATTCCTCCCAATCCGGTTGAATCGCAAAGAAAGGCACCTTGATTAAATTTGTTCCGGAAATGGTAGCGTCATTCATCTTTCCTTCCAAAACTCAAGCTCCCAGCTCATAACACACGCACACTTGACAGTTGGACACGCTTATGATTACTGAATATTCCCTCCAACACAAATCAATATCCTATTTAAGTTTTAACTGACACACCATTTAATTAGCAAGATTTGCGTGTGCAAAAAATCTCCAAATTTGCAATTTCTTTACTTTCCTTTCCTCTCTGCTCAAGTCTGTGCATTTTTTGCTCACTTTCTGGTGCTTTTGGTAAATCCCATTCTCGGTCAGCACGACGGCACGGTTGAGAACAAGAGGGTATCGGCACGACAGCAGATTGACCAACAAAAGCTTAGAAAAGATGAGTAAAAAGCTGCAGAAGAGTAAGATACCTGATCAACAAAAGCAAACACATCTGACTTTTGTTTATCGAGCAATCTAAAAAACTCTTGCTAAAGTAGGTTGTCCAATTGGGTTGTTTGCTCGTCCATCGTCCTGTTGTTGGGTGCTTCTACTGCTTCTTCTCCAATTCAATAATATACGGTCAGAGAATCGGGTAAATATGATGATAGTTTTGATACGTCACGATTTAAAAGGGTACATGGAACAGATAAGGACGTGATCGAGAAAACAATATTGACTTCTTGAACGGCAGGATAATGTGGATGACAGCGGGTTCCTAGTCACTTGAGTTTAGAGAATTTTGTCACCAGTACACGTGTCAACAATTATTTCTCTCCCGTCTTTGTGACTTCAACATTCAATCTCGGATAAGGGCTTGGAAGGTGGAAGATTTTGTCTTTTGTTACTTGAGCCAATTATTATTGAGGTAGTTGCGGCTCTCTTTCTATAAATGATAGGTATTTAATATTTGGTTGATTTTTAATCTTAGGTGGTGAATACTTGACCCAGTTGTGTGGGAACGTGCTTCCAATCTCTGGCCTGAATCACAAGTGACCTTTTGCGGTGTAACAGCTTCCAACATCAGAAAATCAAGTTTAGTTCCCTGAAATCATAAACCTTCTGTGCTTGTCGAAGAGGACGTTAATCGTTGGTCTTGGTTGTTGGTGGAGTTACGAATGACGGGTAATGGGTACTAACGATATAATGGAGTAATAAGATGTTCAAGAGCACTATGGACAACTCAGAGAATGACAAGTTTCAAAAAAATGAAGTTCAGGAAAGGGGATATTTCTTTTATGCGAGGAGAACGATGCTAGTAGTCCGAAGTTTTTGAATCATTGCACTATACCGTGTAAACTGTGTTGTTATCAGATTAGGCTAAAGATTAACAGCGTTTTAAAAATGAGGTCGTCGAAAAATATTGTCCAGTTACAAGCTGCCCGAGAAATAAATGTAAGTCCTAAACAGTGTACATGAATTGTGCGTAATGTAAATGCATGTGCAAAATTGAATTTCAAATTAATCAGTATTTTTATATATTTTTACAGGCGAACTATTCTCGGGTTGTGCAAGATAAATTTCACGCTACTCATGAATTCGTTAATCGCCTGGGATTATACGCTGAATTAGATAATCACAATGGATGTGTAAACTGTCTCGAATGGAGTGAGGATGGCAGGTAGGAAGAGATGCATTCTAAACTTATTTTATGCATATCGAATAATCGTAGAAGGTTTACAAAACTCATTTTATTGGTTTCAGGGTATTGGCTTCTGGATCTGATGATGTCCACGTATCTATTTGGGAACCATACCGAAAGAAAAACTTGATTCACTTGCCGACGGGTCATCACGGGAACATCTTTACCGTAAAGGTAACTGCGCATTACGGTTTTTCAATTTTATTCTTCGGTTATCATGACTGACTGACTTTTATTGTATTTCACAGTTTTTACCTAATAGTGAAAATCGTGCTCTCGTTACTGGTGCTGCTGACCATGCCGTTCGCGTCCATGATATTTTGGCAAAAGAGGTCATGCGAATTTGTACCTGTCACACAAATAGAGTTAAGCGGGCTGTTGTGGATCCCAACATACCTTATCTATATTGGAGTGCTGGTGAAGATGGGATGATTATTCAGCACGACATGAGAGAGAATCATGTTTGCTCAACTGAAAGCAAGAGACCAAAGAATGTAATGGTGGACTTGAGAAATTATCTTGGGAGTAAAGCTGAAGCCAAATGTCTTGCAATTGATCCGGTTAGGTCAGAGTATTTTGCTGTTGGTGCTAATGATCCTTATGTTAGGATTTACGATAGACGAATGATCAAACTAAGCAGCGAAGGTCGTAAATCTGAGGTGCCATTCGGAGCTGCTCAGTATTTTGTTCCTGGTATTTTGTTAATGTTAAATCTTGGTTTCTGATCTCACAACCGTGTGTTTTCAACATAAGCCTAAATTACAATGTGTTGTCAAATGTTTTAGGTCACTTACCACCGAAAATTGCGGAGTACAAACGAAAATATAGATCACTTGCGTCAACGTATGTTTCTTACAGTCCGGATGGAAAAGACCTTCTTGTGAACCTTGGCGGAGAGCAAATTTATATTTTCTCTGTGGTTGGAGAACTACAAAGGGGTGTCACATGTCTCACCATTCCCAAAGGAATATTAAGTGGTACAGTTAATTTTTGTATTCTATTCCTTTCATATTAATGTAAACTAGATAGCATCTTAGTTATTGCTTGACCATCTTTCAGATAATGGAAAATCTCATGTTCACAATGGGTACTCAAACGGCTACAAGAATGGGTCGTCTCTTCCGAATGGAGGAGTAGACGGGAACCTTCGAATGAAGCCACTAGTAAAGGTGCCCCTTCCCCCGTCCGTAGAAAATATAAAAATTAAGGTAAGAATTTTTTCACCATCAATCAGATTTCATTAGATATTTCATACATTTGTGCCAAATGTCAATCTGTGTATTGATTTTAGGCCAATGAAGCCTTTGGTTTGAAAAAGTATGCGAAAGCCATTCATCACTACAACGAAGCTTTAAAACTATGTCCAGATTCTGCAATTTTGCATGCAAATAGGGCTGCTGCACTGGTCAAACGCGGCTGGTAATATTTTTAACAAATTTTTTTCATTCATTAAATGAGCTAAAATGTATACTCTTCAACTATCATTTATGTTACAGGGATGGTGATGTATATGCAGCGTTGAAAGACTGCCAGAGAGCATTAAAACTGGATCCAGACCATTACAAAGCACATATGAGGTTATCAAGAATTTCAAGATATTTTAAAATGGACACTTATCATCTTGAAGAATTACGACATAATTAATTAAGGATTGTTAAAATTGTAGAATGTGCCGCTGCCTATTTGATTTGAAGAGTTATAAGGAAGCCCAAGAGTGCCTAAGCGTTTACAAGTCACGATTCCCTTCGTACGCACGAGATGCTGTTACTACCTTGGAAAATGACCTAACTAAAGCAACGGCTGCTTCAAATGGAAGTAAAGTTTCAGAAGCAAATAAGCAAAGCTCGTCTTCGACTACTGAAGCTCACACCCAAAGAAATTTTCTGATTCGTTTTCGACGATCATCTTCTGACCGTAGTATGTCAAACGATGAAACTGCTGATGCAAGCCCAACCCAAGAAGAGAATGAGCCAACAGTATCTGTGGAAGAAGGAGATAGTCATTCAAGTGCTGACGTTGCTGAAGATGATAACCAAGAAGCTGTGATAGATTCTTCCGATGGTTCCTCCAGTAGGAGTAGTAGTAAACGAGCCCCAATACTCCTGGATTACGAGAAAGAATACAAGGATAACGCGGTGGATTATCATAAACGTTTTTGTGGCCATTGTAATACTACAACAGATATAAAAGAGGCGAATTTCTTTGGCAAACATTTCATTGTGGCGGGGTCGGATGATGGGAGCTTTTTTATTTGGGACCGGGAGACTACAAACATTGTGAGAATATTGAAAGGCGATGAATCCATTGTAAATTGCTTGCAACCCCATCCAACCTCCTGTTGTCTTGCCACAAGTGGAATAGAATCTGTTGTAAGAATCTGGACTCCAATGCCAGAGGTAAGAACTTTTTTACTCTGCAGTTTTAACATTCATTTTTAGTGAAACAATTTGGGAAACAGAAAATTATAATCATATTGTTCGCAGGATGGCCAAGAAAATGAAAGGATTGTCAAGGACGTCCAGGACGCAGCGCATGCAAATCAGAGACGAATGAACTCCAATCCATTCGAAGTCATATTAATGAATATGGGGTATCGGATGAATGGAGCTGAAGAAGAAGGATCCGAGGAGGAGGCAGCACAGGAGGCAGTTCCTATGCAATGCAATCCAACTTAGAATGTCAACGTTTGAGGAAGAAGTTAGTTATGCTTGAAACGCTCGAAACCATATACTTCCCACTTTTCAATCAATGATTATTAGTTCTGAAAAATCACACAATCAACTATTAGTGTTAATGGCTAGTTCAGCGAAATTGTCGCTAATTTGAGTGACTGGGGAATAAATATATATCAAAATATTATAATGTATGCAGCATCAGATTTCTATAATAAAACAATTTTGCTCTAGAAGAAAAGCCTTATGCTATTAGCCAAACACTACGTTTTGCTAATGCATACATAGCTACATGCTTAAATATTTATATTTATTTAGGATTTTCTCTTGTAGCTTTTAAAATTATAAGCATATTTTTATGCTTGTAGAGCGTTTTCTAATTACCGTACATATTATATCTTTGTTTTTTAATGAGAACTTTGATTTGTATCGATTGTTTTGGTTGTGGATATTAAATTGAAGCAATCTTGAAAATGTGTTGTTACCTGTTTGATTTGGCAATAAAGAGCAATACAATTTCGCCTATAAAGAAGACATCCACGCAATTTACATTGTTATTTCGAACCTCTTCTAAAAAAGGGCATATAAAACCAACCATTGAACCATTTGCATTCTCGAACCCGCGATTCTTTTAAATCAGCCGAGATCTATATAAACTATCATTATTTTGCTTCATTGCTTACTTTTAGTAAGTTGAATAATTTAGGAAAGTTAATAAATGTCGAACGAAAACAATATTGGTAATGTAAACTTTGTTCATCTTTACTTTTACTTTCTGGCTTATCTTATCATGGATTGTATACAAATGATATTGAAAAATCGTTGACTCTTCTTAAACAAGAAGTACATGATCTAACTAGGCAAGGTAGCTAACGAACGAGTTTACTTTTATTTTATTCTCATATAAATGTATACAGTACAAGTGTAAGAAGAATGGGTGATAATGAAATACAAAATGTCCATAATATGTAGCTTTCTACTTGAAATGAATGATATATTACAGGTCAGAAAATATTAATAGTCCTCGTATTAGACTCGAAAATAAAGAACAGTACTACTAAAAGACGATATTATGCACATCTTGAGTAAAGATACAAGACGACTTAATCTTATCTTTCAAATGTCATGAAATGTGACCTTGTTGTTCATGCAAAGTGCAAGTTAACTGTCAATGTTTCTCAAAGCAGTTTTCTGGTCATTCAGTGAAACCCAATTCTCGGGGGCTGCACAGAATATATTTCAATGAAGATCAAACAATCCGATGTTTTACTTTGTAGTACATATTATTTACGGCAATGTAATTAATGGCTGTTCATTTAATAATTTTGTATGTATTATGTATCTCAATGGGGAAAATAGTTCTTCAAAACCGACACCGCGTCACTGATAATAATCCGTTCTGATCATTTTCACAAGTCTTAAGCATTTTTGTGCATAATTTTGCGCTCTATAGTTTCTAGCATATTTGCTGGATTTTTGATGTTTGCAATATTTTCATTTTGTGATACATTTCGAGATATTACGATCTGTAAGTTCAACCTTGTATTATTAATTTTCATGAAGTAATGCAGCTTAATCTCACCACCAGAGGCTCCGCTATGAATTTTGGGCCCCTGGGAATTTTGGATTTGGAGGCCCCTACCACTAACATATTAAATCATAAAAAATGACAATAAAAAGTTGATGTAATTTTTTACTGGATACATATTGAAATATGTAATTATATAATACGACAATGGAATTTGCACAAATGTTATGTCGGTTCCATACAATTAGAGCACGGAATATTCGATAAAGACTATTCAAAAGTTCTACACTCAAGAGTTTTGTAATTATTAGCTAAAACAAGCTAATACCACCACTTTTTGGCAAAAAAATTGTATAACTTTCAAATCCGGATCGATGCAGAAAATCTGATTATCTGGTCAAAAATACCCACTCTAGTTCTATCAGAATGCGTTAAGAGACCTTTTTAATCGATTCGGATTTTAAAAGTTATCAAGCATTGAAATTGACATCTTATAAATGTGATTGGGGTCGTGCACCACTCACGTAACTTCAGACATGAATATTTACTACAAATTGAATTTTAACACAAAAAACACTACATTGCTTTCACCAATGCATAAAATATGCAATTTACAACATTTTTGCGAAAAAAAACTGTCTGATCCACTGTATTACCCAATTAGACAAACATTTTTGACATCTCAACCATTTCGTTGACTTTTCATTCGTCGATTGGAGGCCCCCCTGTGACC
>JAQIXX010001597.1:0-31969 GCA_034700605.1 Willowsia nigromaculata
CGTTGCTGTGCCCTGCTTATGTTTTGATTGGTTGAAAAGTGCCCTACTTATGCTTTGATTGGTCGTTGCTTTACCACTCAGTTTACTCATCTTTCCAAGTCTTCTACCTTTGTACATCTTTTTAGTCAATGCATTGTAATAAATTCACACTCTGTCACAATTTGACCAAGCCTCCATCCAACGGTAGACGACAAGATGCTTCGTACCAAACAGCAAAGCAAATGCAAATGGGAAATGAGGGAAGAAAGTCAATATGGATCGAGCTTTTTTCCTTAGGAATCTTTCTTAAGTCAACTTATGAGTTGTTTGTTCTTTCGTACGTGAAAGCGAATGCCCGAGTAGACAATCTTTTACAACTAGCTTGACAAAAAACGTTGAGGATTGAAACTGCGATTAGCTGAGGATATAAGTAAAACTGTGCGAAAGTTGTGCATCCCGGTGTGCTTGGATTTCCTTTCCATTCGACAAAATATAAAACTTCCATTTACTTGATGTGTTAGAAATAATATTAAGAAGAAATACCGTCAGAGAAAATAAAAAGTAGGGTAAGCAAGGAAGCGATGATAATCTTTTGTATATGAGAAGTTACTGAGTAGCGACGATGTGTAGACAAGCAACAACCTATGTTACGCGGAAAGAAGCGTTTCATTTCGCCTATTATCTTTCCTATAGTTATTCGTCATGTTTTGTTTAGATAATAGCGGAAGGAGTTTTTAGAAAAAGTAAAATGCTTGAAGCAGCTCAAGCTGCTCAATCAAATTTGTAGGAAAATTGATACAACGCGTAACAATTTTGGAAGCAGATAAATAGTCTGGAAACTTGCTCTGTGTTCCAGACAACACATCGTCTATCAATTTTTTTAAGAAATCCTTTTATGAACTATAGCACAAGCTCTAAGATATTGAAATAAGTTTACTCGGTCAACAAAATAGATGCTCTATTGTACGAAATACTTTAGGAAGGCAATGCATTAAATATGAAGGCAATAGTGAACCTTCTTCTGATATTTGACTATGTTTACCGTGGTTTGTGAAATCATGTAGTACTTTCATGTTTTGAAAGTGGAAACCTCGCTACTGAAACGTCCAGATATGCATAAGTATAGTGAAGGGATTGAAATCAACTGCCAGACCATCAGAAATCTCTGATAATTGCAACAATTTTTATGATTTTACCATCATTATAGTGGGAGCATGAACGCTGACTGAGTTTCATGCATGTAACCAAACGGTAATTAGTGAGAAGAGTTTGGAAACAGCACTTAAAAGCTATCAAGTATACTGAAATTATGACATTTCTGTTTCTTTTGGGACTGACTTCAAGCATCGTAACTTTCCCGTTTAAAATGAACACATTTGTATGAATAATTTATGTAGCTCTGAGTCTAGATGCTTAAAGCTGGTTGGTTTCATAGAACTTAATTGGCACAAAAAAAATCGACATTGACTTTAGTGAGCATACTACATATAATTTGGCCAAAATACTAGATGCACTGAACTACATTAATTATTTAGCTTTACGTTTTTAACGTACATATCTTCTCTATGCTGAATCCCATCCTGATCATTACTCGTCTATGGATTTATTATTACTCATGCCAGAAGTCACGAGAAATGGAACTGACGTTGAAAGATGTAGAGATGCTTCATCGTTCAATTTTCTCAGAATAATGTTGTCTTTCTTATTGAAAAATGTTTAAATGAAGTTGCGCAAGTTGCAATGCTGACTTGACTATCTGCACCACTTACAAAGAAATATTTACCAAGTGTGCTGCTCTAATAATTCAATCAGAAAAAAATTCGACTGTCAATACAATCCCCGAGGCACATCATTTCAATTAAAATGATGTATTATTACCTTTTATTATTCTTGGATTTATGCAAATGTCTATATGCATAAGATATTATTATGTGCATTAATAATAACAATTTCATTATATAGTAAATATACCTCTGTAACTGCAGGATAATACAAAAAGATGAAACACAGTAATGCTGATCATTGTTCATCTTTGACGAAGTTCAAGTGAAAAATATTAAGGGTTTTCTCTTCAAATAAACTGTTGTCAATCGGTTAGACGGAAAATGGAAAAGGGGTTTTGAATGATGTCAGATCTGCCAGATATCAAAGTCTATAATTTGAAATAGTTATATGCATAATTAGAGTTGCGGAAAATCTGCAGTGATCCGTAATTTGTTTGATTCAATCTAACAACTATATATTATGAATGGACCAAAGGTATGCAGCAAAGCCTGTTTACGGAAGTTGACCTATATAGCAGTTGAATCATTGGGAATAATGACATTCGAAAGATGAAAATTATTTACCCTGATTTTGGCTGGAGGGAGTTTAGTACTCCAATACTACTTCAAGCAAAATGATGTACTCAGCAAGGGGTTTCGAAAGAAATCTCACCTACTATATCAAGCTGTATGAAAGAATTGCTGACTACCGACCCCCATAGAGTAGTTGAAAATCGTTTAGTATCTTCCTTGGTTTTGGATCGATGTATCCCCTATGTCGGCGAAATCAGTCTATGCGTTTAAGATTTATCGTATTGACGCGGGAATATGTTACAAAGCTATTCTCGTCAGTTACCAACACCGAGTTTTGAAGAGTTCGCATGACACTCTAGTTGCAAATAAAGAAGACATCTTTGTTAATGAAAAATGGAGGGGCTCCTACACGTTTTCCATATAGTAATCCTAAAGAATTTTTATTACCATTAATTTAGCTGACAACATATCATATCAACAAGACTTTTACGTGGAGTAGAGACATGTGTGTTCCCAATTTTTATATTTTGTCACAGGTTTGTTGACACTGCGGTGGAGAATATAAAATTATTCATCACTACGATAATTCCACGTAAAATGTGTTAACATTTCATGTTTCTAGAATCAAATTATAATTATCAAATGCATGGATTTAATGCAATTACATTGTACTTTAGCATTACAGAGCAAAAGGTTCTCATGCTGCATTTATCTTGCTATTGCATACTCCATTAAGTGCATCGACCTACATGTTAGGATATTATCTTTTATTTAAGTGTATTATCAATAGTACTATGTAGTTTCATTCATGACCCCCAGTTTCCTTCTTCATAACATATAAAACCACTTCCGTACCTCAAATTTTGGATATGAAATCTGAGAAAAAAAGAATCCACAAAAGTCAATCCTCACGCCACTTTCATATTCCGGTTTTGTAGGTCACCACATACACACACAACAAGCATTGAAACTTTTGCTCCAGTAGAAAACATTACTGTATAGTAAGTACTAACCGCCCATACTTCAACCACTTTCACCCAGTTTATTCTTAAGTGTTCCCTCAACCAGCCTTGTCAACTTTGTCAACTTGTAGCCACAAAAATGTTTCTGAAACCTAAATGTACACAGCATACTATACATTTATTAAGTGAAAGCTTACTTGAAAAAAGGAGGAACACGGCATTCATCTTAATACTAAGCATACATTCACGTACTTTTACAAGCTACGAGCAGCGAGCCAGCTTCATTCTCCATTTCATGTTTTCACTTTTTCCTTCTCATGTGTATACTCTCAGAGAAATCTAGAAATTGAGTCTTCACTCCGATGCAAAGACAAAACATCCTTAGTGCTTGCTACACTTACTCTTTTGAACATTCAGAGAAGCGTTAAGAAGTTGAAGCTTAATGGCATTATTGCATCAAAACACAACAACAACACCAAACGAAAAAGTTTGCTTGTTATTAGTACACGCAGCAGTAATAGTACAGATAAAGAGAAATGGAACGAAGAAATGGATAAGAACTTGATGGAGACCTCGACTGGAAGTAAGCAAGAAAGAGAATTTTTGTAGAGATTGGTAAGTAACACATACAGGACGACTACGGCTGACTCTTGATGAAGACTGTCTAAACTAGATTATCAAGAATAGGAGAGGACGGATAAGAGAGGAATGAGAAAAATGCTACTGCTTTTTCAGACAAACGGAAAATCAAATCTGTCACACTCATTCTGAATGGAATGGGAAAATGTGGTTTTGATTGGTGGACTCCATCAGTGTGCATTTACATTTATATGTATAAAGTATAATACAAAGATGCCCGGTTAATCATTTTATCTAGATCACTTAATTATACTGAATGCGTGTCGTATTCCACAATTTGTAACAAATGTATGCCAAATTTTAGTCATATACTTTTAGTCGTTAAGCAGTTTGAGCAGTGGAAGGGGTAACTTGGGAATTGTGACGGAAAGATAGCATTTGAAATATGAAGAAAAACAAGTTTTGGTCTCAAAATATTTATCATTGGGTGTATAAAAATGTATTTTAAGGTTTCAAATCAGGCTTACTAAGCTTGAATGCTATAAAAGTTGGCTACGCTGCATGCTCGAATAATGTTCAGAATGCATTTGTAAACAGTAAATGAAAGTTAGAGCAGTAGCGATATTGGTTTAAAAAGATTGCAAGCGCTATAATTCATGTGCTTTTCGCATTTCCGCATTACGTACCACCTTGTATATTACTGCAGACCGCTGCAGACGAATTGACCACGACATGACAGTATCATCGATCAAATTAAGTCATCAAAACTGTTACTTTACCTTCAGTTTGCTGGAGTTGATTCTAGGTTCACATTTACCCGTATTTTTTGTTTAATCTGGTAAAACGTCTCACTCTTTCGGATACTCAAGCATCATGTACGTCTCCTCAGTTTAAACTTGAAAGGAATACCGAGTTCCAATTTAAGATGAACGAGAGCCAAAACCAATAGTGGCTTTGTAAAAAAAGGCAAACGAACCGTACAGAAAGAGAGGTTCATTGGCTCATATCAAATTCATTGAACAAGCACCGCTCTTGCAGCTACAGATATTGAGAATACAATTTGTGAAAGTTGGATCAGTCTAGAGATGTTCCAGCGAGTAAAAATCGTAGGGTTTGAGACGCTAATTATGCGGTCAACCTGATTTACTCGAATGGTAGAGTCCTCATCTATCTTGGCTTGGCGATAAACCGTTTTCAAATGTTTGCATTGCTAAAACCATACTTGAGGACTGTTCGAATCCAAACTTCAAACTCGGTCACATATCCAACCAATATCACACGAAAAAAACACACAGAGGGCTGAATGCTTATCTTTACATGCATTGTGCTATGTTCATTTTATCTCAATGGAATTGTACAACATCTTGATTAGGTACTTTAACGACAGCTCAAGGCAAAACTTGTCCACTTTACCCCATTCTACGCTTCATGCTTGAAAAAGGGAACACATTACTCTAAGTAATACTTTTACCAGGTATACGAGAAATGATACAAATACGCAAAGACGTTTGTGTGCCAATTACCCACTATACTGAAAATTATAGTGAATTCGCTTTAATCATTAAAAATAAATTGGGTAAAATTTGGCTATTTTTCATTTATAACGAGGGGTCGGCCATGGAACTGTCTTTATTGAATGATCTCATTCGACTCCTAAAAAGGGCACCTAATTTAATAATCTGCGTACATGATGTAAAGTTTATTGTCCTACTTGTTGCAAAAGCTATGCAAACATCACCTTCCCCCGTTTTAGAGCTCAAATATAATATTTCTGCATCCACATTTCGTTACAATATCAAACATCCCGTTGAACTATATACTTTTAAAACTTGTTATTCATTAAATTTGACCTTAGCTGGCTCACTAAACAAATTTTGATCTGCTAGGAAAGCTGTAAAATGGGTTTATGGTGGAAATAAAATCACAAGCAGCAGTGTTGGAAACCTTTCCCTCAACCACAATTTCCGGTACTGTCAAGCTTCGGAAGCTGCTGATACTGTTAATAGTTATGCTATGCTAGACACCACAGCTTACAGCTTCAAAGCCATTCTAAAACAAGATTTTCCCTTCCAACGAACCTGTTTACCTACATGTTATTATGATCTTCAATTTTTTAAACCTCAATAACGTATAGCTCCAAAAAGAAAACAAAATCAAATCATAACTATAATGTTAAGCCGTGTCGCCATTAACAGATACATGATTTCCATTCATATCCATGTTATTGATTACTGTATAATGTGTGCTCATTTACACAACACGGTTTCGTAACAAAAATAGCGTGCTACACGCTTGTAACATTTATCAATGTTTTTTCTGGACACCCTGCTTTTCCATAATCTTATGTAATGTGAAAGTGAAAGTATTAGAATTCGCATTGGCGAACCACCTTTGCATTCGAAATGTATTCTATGCCTCTATTATTATATACCATAGCAAGCTCTGCTGTAACGCAAACTGGACGTGGTAATCAAGATCATAACAAATATATGTGGTCATAGGCAGTAATGTCATGTCTTATGGTCATTTATTTAACTATAAGGAACAGCAATGCTTGCCTTTATTTAATTGCATGATTCCATTATGATGCTTAAGGCGAAAGCGGTAACCACCTAGCCTAAACCCAGTGCTGCAAACAGGAAATCCAGGTGTATTCTTTGGCAATGATAAAAATATGTGTTCATAAAAGCCCCCAGCTACAGACAGGTTTTCATTATGAAGAGTTCTAATGGAACACTTTACACCATTCCCTGGGCAGTGAAAATTCTGGAAAACAGAATATTGGGAGAATAAACAACGGAAAACTTCATCTAATTGAAATGAAAACAAAACAAAATGTGGGTGTATGTTTGCTATTCCTGCCATCATCCACATTAAAATTTCTTCCCGCTATAGATATTGCGTTGATAGAAGTGAAAATTTTCATTAAATGAAGACTATAGTAGAAGCATAGGAGGAAAACGAAGCCAAGGGCAAGTGCAAAAACTCCTGCGTTGACATTAAACATCAAGCCATGCAAGTACACACTGATGTCATTTCTGCTGTTTTTGATAAATATCAGCTAGTTAAGTAAAAAATGGATGCTAAATTTTGGAATATAATATAAAAACTTTTGTGGGAAATTGAAAACAGATATTGCAATTTGCAATATTTATGCTTGGCATCTCAGGTTTATAAGTTTCTTTGTATTCAAACTGCCCCAAAAGTTTGCCAATTGCACAATCATTTCAGAAACACTAATTAGAGCATTATCAACTATTAACGGTCTACCGGTCTCTATGTATGAGTAAAACCGAGTAAAAGCAAAAGTGCCACAAACCGTGGATGACTGGTTGTGTCACTGCTTATGAAAACAACAAAACAAATAAATACCTTGTGAAATGGGAATGGAACACTTTGCAGTGGATACCGCACATATTGAAAATGAAAAGTAGTCGCAGAGTTGTTAACCATTTAGCTCAATGCATACGCAAAATATGAGTCGTCCTACTCCATAAACACTTTTACAGTCAACCAATTTTTGCAATGTACAAATTGATGATGAGGTTAAAGACGCCATTACGTAAAACGAAAGGATCTACAAATAAACAATTCTGAAATGAACCATTCTACGTGTTAGTTTGCTACATGATAAGCATAACTGCAAAATCCATTTTAGCAATCAAAGAAAAACACAAGCATCAATGTGCTTCATTCAGATATTTTATGACTAGCTTATATTCTCATAAATATTTTTCGGGAAATACCATCTGGAAGACGGGAGCTCAGAAAGATTTTATTGTCGATTTTTGAAAACACTTGGGAGGCTCATGTATCTCCATCTTGACGATCCAAATAGTGTTTGTATGAGCTAGTTTTGCTCATTTTTTGGTTATGCCACATATTTCATGTATGATTCAAAAAAGAATGAAGTAATTTACTAAAAGAGCAAACATGTATGAAAAAATTTTTATGATTGATAATATTTAATTATATTAGTTGCCTATAGACATTTTGGAGAATTACTATGAGATTTGTCCAGCTGACAACAACAGATTTACTCATGACTCATCCCATATCTTGGAAAACCTGGACTATAAAAACTAATTAAGCCATTTCCAATATTAATGCTAACACTTCTTGTCTCCATCTTTCTCCGGAAGATAATCATCATCTCATTGAATGCTGCAATATCGAGTAAAACTTCGGGAAGGTATTATTAGCCTATGTATTTCAGGAATGAGTATTTGGATTATTATACATTTAAGACGTAAAAACTTATGACCTGAAGCAGGAATTGGAGATGTATGCTGTACAAATTGCGGGGGTTCCAGATGTAAATTTAATTAATTAAATAACTTTATGGCAAATGGTAAATTATCTATGGCGAATTACATGAAAATGAATAACCAAACAGAGGAAAATAAAGGTATCGTTTATGACTGTTTTCCAGCAACACTGCAATGATGTTGCTGTTTTAGTTTAAAATGAAACTTGCATGTAATTTTAACTTAAGAATTGTATAGAAATAAAAATAAATATAGAATAATCTTTATCTTATTTAATGCGCAATACTTCCGGGTTGGAGAATACCACACCATTCTTAGAGTAATTAATAAAGACAGGGTGTGCTCCATGCAGTGAAAATGATAAGCCTAAGAGATAATCAAAAACAAATAAATTAAGCGGATGTTTATGGTTTGCTTATAGCTGGGTGGGTGTTAATAAGTTTCCATGTCATATATACCATGGATCCCGTAGAAAATGACCAATCATATATGGTGTCTGACTTCATGATTATGATTCTCTTGTTCTGATCTAGTTTCACTTTCTTTTTTACCAATATTATATGACCTCTGATAAAATCATCTTCATTCTATACATAAAGAGTTGCCTTGAGTTTAGTTGAATAATCCATGTAGCATTAACGCTAAGAAATATGACAGAATTTGCGAACATAGAAACCACGATACTACGTAGCCATGGAATACTCGAAATTACATGCATATAAGGAAGGCCATATCAAAAAAACAATCTTAACAATCTTAATCACTAAAATCTGTTTCGAATTTATGTCGGTTTCAGCCTGCCTCTAGCCCGACGGTCAATGGTTGAAAGTAGAGCGTAGTGAAGCGTTGAGTTTAGGTTAAAAAAGTTTAGCGCTTTAGCGAATGAGCTTGAATTTTCCACCAAGAATAACATCACAAAAAGTTTGACACTTATTACTAATGCTGAATGGCAGCTGGACGGAATACATAGGTAACTATTAATAATGTGTGAGCAAAAATATGAGATGAGGAAATGTGATAAAATGCAGTTTAGTCAATCGTTGTTTGTAGATAAAAATAATCTCTTTGAAAAGAGTCGGAAACTCAATAGACAACCTATATGCATACATACAACTACACATTTTACCGCTGCAAACGTGTCTGATAAAGCTCCAATTAGTTTTGTGTGCAAACTTTCTCTAGTTATATAGTGATTTTGAACAGTTCGTCCATGAAAATTGGGATAAAATGGAATACAAGAGGGGGAGGATACTTGTTTCCCTGTGTTTTAATATTATGCTACAAGTTAAAGGAGAACAAAGCATTGTTAATACCTAATCTAATAGCATCAGTAGACATGAAAACAGACAAATTGGGAATCGTCGTTGCACTTACTATGTTAATGTTCTCCACAGTGTACCGTCCGAGGAGCAATCATTTGGAGATACACAGATCAGTGGAGAAAAGTAGAGGAGAAGAGTTGATCGTATTATAAATGCTTTACTCAACACGGGAATAAAGGTTTCCGAGTAGATTGGGTAGTTTACGTTGTTGTTTCACAGAGTTGGTTGTTGTTTTGCTAGATAGAAATTTAAACCGTTGTCGGTGTGCGTAATTAATTATTAACCACAAAAACTCCACACTAGAGCAATAGTGTCATGCGGCCCAGTTTATACAAAAAACGTGTAAACCAGTGGATGTTAATTCGATGAAACAAAGTAACCGGCTTGGCAGAAGATTGGAATATGGTTGTTGTTACGTAATGTCGAATGATATCGGATACATCATGCCGTTAAAAACCATTATAAAAAGTGGAGAAAACAATTACACGAAAAATGATCAGTTATCAAAGAGCTTTCGAATGGTACCTCGCATTTTCTGTGTTTATTACGCAAGAATTTGCTGTCATAATGGTTTCTAACAGTTTCCATCATCCAACACAGGATATTTTGTACCTGACCAGTATATCTCAGGATAGTGGATTGAGGAAAACAGAATTCTCAATTTTAAAACAGTTTACGAGATGTAGGGGCGACAGTCGGACGGACACGGGCAAACCCATGAAGTATTGGTGGATTCTTTCCTACTAGTTAATGCTTAACATGTGCACAACAACAACCACACAAGTCACATACAATAACTTTAAATTAAACACCAAGTAATTTCCAACATGCTAAAAACCTCTTTTGATGCGCAAGAGAGTACAGAAACCTACAGAAAGACTGCTTTGGCGACACAAATTGCTAGATGAAGAAAGAAACTGGCTTATTTTCAGACTAACGAAATGCTTTTTCAGGCTTGCGCTACAAATATCTTCGGGAAGATTACTATGAATAAACTATCACTTTCAATGCTTTCAACTTCATTGTCCGTTGTATTGACTGGCTGGAGACGCTCTGTAAGGAGAATGGCAATGACTTGTACTTCATTGTCATCATCATCACCGTCATTTCAATCAACATTCAAAACTGCTGAGAGAGAAGTTCAATATTTATTAAATGTATTGACTGTTCTTTCCTCAGTTTGAGAGCACCAAGTCTACATGCATTTCAATCTTTGGCGCTTCAGGGCGTTTGAAAGAGTAATTTATTCGGAAAAGGAGTATACGTCGAGGACTCCCTTGCATCTTTTTTCTTCCATTTTATCAAATAATCGCTTTTCCCTCATCTCCGTATTGCACATGGTAAAACGTCCCCATGGGTTTCATCCTTGATATGGCTACATTTTCCCATGGAATTCTAATAGCAAAAAAGATATATACGAGGAAACTCACGTTTTACCTAATATTATTATGACGGCTGTACCAATGAAAATAAATGGAACGTAAAAATGCATATTTTACTATTGTCATGGTTGGTATGGCATGTCCGACAGACTATTTGTAGAAATTTTCTGCAGTTTTTTCCCCAGATCATAATATGATATATTGACAGAAGTTTTTGTACGCTTTTACAGTTTCTTCTATCATCACTCCGAAGAAATAAATTTTGCACTAGGGTAAGTAGATCCACGTTCTTGGCTGTTATCACTTTCATATATAAGTTTTGAGCTAATGCGGGAGGTGTTTTTGGTAAACACAGGTTTCCCAAAGATGTGACGGAAATTAAATTCCTTCAGTTCAGAAACCGTTCCTCGTCGTATCTTTCACAGTTTCCCTTCAACATTTTCCATTTCCCACAGCTAGCCAATAATAGACAAGCTGCTGCATGAATAAGAAAACTACAGACTACTTCCATGTGCAAAAAGTCCCGGTTACCATTAGAGCAAGCTATTTACCTAGTTTTTTCTCAAAACTAGAAGATGATATAAGATTGCAACGTGACTGTGATATTTTTTCCTTCTTTCCTTTTCATCCACTCTACCAAATAAACATGCACGCAGAAATTTTTTTCTTGGGGTTTTGTTTACAGACGAAAGCCTTCATTTTCCTCCGAGCTAGACCATACACGGAGCGTGTATTCAGAATTCCCAGGAATAAAGCTCCGGCTTCAAGTGCCATGATGATGATGATGGTGGTATTATTCGCAATGTCGTGTCAACGCATTATTCTACACTTTTCTACAAAAAATGTCACAGGGGCACGTCTCAAAATTGGCGTAGTTAGGATTCTTAATAGGCAATAAACACATTGTCCTCTCTTTATGAATGTGAAATACATGGCTGGAACGGTATGAATAAAAATGATGTCACAATAGTGTACATACTTCCAGTACTTAAAACAACCGAAATTAGGAAACACTTTGATGTTTCCTAATTAAATGTTAGATGAAGGTGTAGGATTTCCCAAGACTTGTAAATTTTAAAGTTTTTTTGTCTTCTTCCTTTTGTAAAAAGTTATTTGTTAGTAATTCAAAGTAAAACTTGAGTACGCTCTTTTATGATCCAATTCATGAGCTGAAGGTTAAAAAATACGTGTTTTCTAGTTTTTCACTAGGAAATGATATCTACTTAAGTACTCATACTAACAAGATAATGCGTTATCACGCTTCTTCTGTGGGTGTATGTTTTATCTCCAGGTTCCAAAAAAGTCTGCGAGTTTCTTATAGTTCCAGTTCCTCAGAGATTTGGGGGCGAAGAGATTTTGTTGTTGAGACAAAGGAAGACCCTTTCACTTGCAGTTGGTGTAATGTTTTGAGTTCTGGCACACAACATGACATTTTTCGCTTTTGAACAATACTTGTATGTAGATCGTATGACATAATATGTAAACCAGTAAAGGATATGTACTTTTTACGCTACAATTCTTGTTTTATGTTTCAAGTTGTGGTATGCCCGGTGGGAAAACGCATACCACGGAGAACATTGTGAGTTTGATTGGTAAGTGAAGGAGACCTCTTGACTGACAGCAAAGTACTACACCCACCCCAAACAAAGCATTGTTTTTAGGTACAGAAGAGAAAGCGGAAATTGAACAACGTGACGTGTGAGTTCAATGAAAAGCTCACACACATTTACAGCAACAAATAAAAGAGCTGCTAACACGAGTACACACACTGTTTATGTTATCCCTGTGACATTATGTGTGGGCTGTTGACCTTATCAGTCTGTACTTTAATCACAGCTCTTTAAAATCACACACTGTGAACAGTAAAATAGCTATTGATTACAAGTTTCAAACCTCTCCATGGAAAGTTGACGTTCTCTCAAAACTTGTCCCAGTAAGGTGTGTATGCACAGGCACAGACACACAAACCACACTCATCACACACATGCAGACAAGTTTGTCTTGAGGCCGAGAGACCGTGTCACATGGCATAACCATATCATAACGGTAAGCAAATTCGGGAGCCAAGAGGAGCAGGACACAATGTTTTCACAAAGAGTCAGTAGCAGCAGCGTGATAGCTTTGTGGTTCTACTTGGGAAGATTCAAAAGCCATGGTATTAAACAAAGTGTCACTCAGGAAGCACATTATTTGAGGTTAAGCCATTGGAGACTTAGGAAGAAATGTGGAGTTGAGGATGAGAGACTACAAGGAAAAGAGAAGAGGATGGATTGTGTGCGAGCGTGGCGACTGAAAGAGAAAGATGGAGAGAAAGAAAGAGAGCGTACAACCAGCAGCAGCCGATTTAAGCCTGGCAAAGAGAAATCAACAAGAAAGTATTAGACAAGTCATTCATGTATGCTTGCTTACTTGAGAGGAATGTTGTGTGGGAATAATACAGAGCTCTTATGTGTTTGGTATGTAGTCCTACATATCGCCATCATCCTAGTCCTCTACGATAGCCATCTCTTTCCCTGATTCTTTGAAAACGAACAACTATCAAGCTTAAAAAAGCAAGCTTAAAGGTTCCTGGATCAACAGCTTCCTCCTTTTTTTCGCTCCCTCTCTTACTTTCCCTGGAGAAAGTCACGGCTTCAGTTTCATTTACCAGTCTGATTATAACAGCCATTCATTTGATATTGTCGCGCGATCATTTATAGATTTTTAACGGCTCCATCCTGTATGTACAAAGTTGATGGAAATGCATCCATGCATGAATTGCACGAAAGTTTATTATTCTCTCTCATGTATTTTACTGAAAACAGTCAAGTACTTAAAGAAATCGAATGGGGTTAGGGGAGAAACTCTGCGAATGTTATGAATAAAGTGGAGGAAAGAGAGAGCGGAACCTACTCTACTTTGTCCCTTATTGCCTTTGTGTCATTTGATGTTCGGCTGAAAGAGAGAAAGCATAAAGGGAAGCAGCAGGATCCGCGGAGACCGTCAAGAACATGAATATCAACTTACAAGATGAGAACTGTTCACCACTTCTCTCTCTCTTCCATATAGCGTACTCCTACAAACAGCAAACTAAACGGAGAAAAAACTTGCTTTCCTTTTTTATTGCCTTCTGGTACACAAAGGGAGAAAGAGGGTCTCACTGTAACATAGTCATTATTACTAAGGATGTAAGACTACCAATATATCAGAAAGTGTATGTGTGTGAGTGTTCATCGAGAGTAGACAAATTTCCTAGTCGATAGTTCATGCCATAACTACTAAATTACTAATACATGAAAGAACACATAAATATGCAAAAAAAATATATAGTGGGATGTCAATAGAGCTCTCCAGTAGGTATATTAGTGGGTCACCATTATACGGGAAGAATAAATTATAGGAGGAAATGACATGAATATTTTCCCCTAGCCCGGCACTGATACACTATTTGCTGCTGCACCAAGCAGAGGAAGGGGTGGTAATAAATAGACCACAAGCCGATTCGCAAGTGTTCACATTTGCATCTGATTGAGGTAGACAAATTTATTCAGTCTTTCTCCCTTTTTTCTTCTTTTGTTCGTACGATAACATGTCGATCAGTGCCACTGTGGAGCCTCAAAAGGCTGAATTTTATTGGAGTAGACTTTATGGAGGTATGCGACATGTGCGGAGTAAAGGACAGTGAGTCAACCGAGCAGAGAGCATTTTTATCGCGCTTTTTTACTCACTGACATATACAGTAAATAAATAAGTTTTAGTAGCGTTTTCATGCGAAAGAGTGTACAAATGATGGAAAGTGATCATGAGATTCACATCAATTACATTTTTATTTTCATGTCCTCTCATACATATAATAGTTTCCAGCTACATACACCATGCTTTTCACAATATAAAGGAACTCATTTCTTACCAAAAGCTGAGGATGATGAATTTGTGACGAAATAAGTTACTGGAAACAGCGGTTCAGCTCACCATGTGTCCAGCACACTATGGTGATCTATAAATTTTGACAAACTTTCTGGCACCGTCACAAAATCACAATTTGTAAAAATCAATACGATGACAAATACAATTATACAAGTGCACAATTCCTCGAGGAAAGAATAATTCATGACCTTTCGCCGACAACATTGAGATATTGTGTAGACTGTTGATTTTGATGATGCGAGGTTAGTTCAGACAACCGAAAGTTGTTGTTTTATGGAACAACAATAAAAGTTGATGGCTCACATATAAAAAATGAAGCGCCGTATTATCTACATCCTACTGGTAGTAGTGATAGTCGCTGTTATTATGTAATGTTACAATCAGACGAATATCTACTACTTGATATCTTGCATACACTTCACTCTCTTCTTAACCGCCTCGTCGTCGTAAGTTGTTGTGTGCATGTCGTTGGTTGATGTAACTCCGACAACGGGTTGACGGCACTCTTACATGACTTGTCACTGAGAATGTGCACACTCACTAGAAAAGAAAGGATAGCAAAAGGGGTAAGTTTTTGTACAATTTCAATGCTGAGCACGAAAGTGAAGAGAAGCACACCAGATACTAAGAGAAAGAGAAAAGCGAAGCACAAGTGCATGAGAAGAGAAAGTCAAATGACAACGTTTTGATTACATAATCCGTTCAAAATACCAACAGTGCTCGTCTACCGTCTAGATACAGAGAGATAGATGAGCATTTCATATCTAATATTATGTGCTAGGTAATTTGCAAGTTCTCAGTTAAGAAAATCTTGTACAAGTTCTTGTTACCAGGAAACGCTGCCTGTCTTTTTGCATATAAAATGCATTTTCACTTTCGTTCCATTCCCTTTTCCTCTGCGTTTGCTTGGTCTTCCTTGGGCTTAACTTTTTTACATGTCTCCCATTGATGTAGCAAATGAATAACCCAAAAAAGGAAGAGAAGACCGAATTTGTAATAATATTAACAGTAACAGTATTATTATTACCATTACTATAGAACAACAAGCCGCCTTCTGCTCAATGTGATTCTTGTAGTGTGAACAAGCACGCTTCTGCTCGCTTTTTGGGTTTGACTAGTCTCCGATTCATTCCTCCGCTCAAAGGGTCAGTTGTATGTCTGCGTGTGTGGTAATGTGCGTCCTTCCGTACGAGTATAAAGTGTGGAATGAAAGCAAAGTTGCGGCAAGAGAGTGAGCAGAGGATAATAATAATGAATGCAATGAAAATACGAGCAGAGTGCATGCAATGTGCTTAATGCGATGATGATGACTGATGACGCTATCAATGCCGCTCCTCACCAATAATTATATGTAAAGTTTCACTGAATGATGGTAATGATAATCGTGAGAAATGAAGGATACGTAATAGCTCCAGTGATACTGGGTAATAATAAGAACACATGAATCGAGAAAGCCAGATAGAGAAAGAGACGTGGAAAAAAACTGATGACTGTGTGAGCTTCCTGTGAACATGAATCACGTTGGTTTTGGGGATCTGTGGTACCACCACCACTACACCATTCACAACCACCACCACCACCATCAGCGACTATTACTAGAGTAGTAGCAGTAGTACAAACAACATATCACATATCAGCGCTGAAAATTAGAGAGAACAATCTGCCAGAGAGAGAGAAAGAAATGAGGATAGCAGCCAGCGCAGCAAAAATCGTGCAAAAAAGGTGGCTTTCTGTTAGCAGTTGAATTTGTCTGTGTAGTCGCACCACCTTTACCTCTACGACTGCTTCCATTGTACACTGGAGTTTTCTGCATAACCCACTTCCTCGTCCAGCCAGCAGAAATATGCGTACTCAGAGACACTGAGTTGCTGGTTATGTGCCGGAGAGGAAAATCAAAGTATCAGTGCATCAACAACATCATGAACGAAAAGAAAAGTAAACCAGCCCTTTTTGCATCACGTTCTCACTTCTCCCTCTAGGAAACAGTCACAAAAATGTTGGAACGATGATACTCTCAAACCGAACAGCACACGGAGCGACAAGCACATTCTTTTATACCGGCTCGCGCAACTTTCCCTCATCCTTGCACATTTCGTTGTGTCATTTTAGATGAATACCAGATAATGTCAGTCTTTCACTCAGCTTTTTATTCCTGTTTCTCTTTCCAACTTCCGAGCTCAACAAAATAAGCAATGTGATGTATAAATTATGCACGTATGTTATTCAACCACCGTTTCGACTCAAATAAGAGCATCATGTTTTTACAAGTTCCCCCTTTGTTAAAACTCATCCGTTAGGGTACAAGGCTGAATAAGAAAGTGAAAGCATTGATTAGTTATCCTTGCATTTTGTTTTAGGCAAATTTTGCAGGAAACACAATATACTTTCAGGGAGGGACTGGAAATGTCACACATTACCACATGCTATATACATATATGAAAAATCAGCAACTGATACAAATCGCCTAAATGCCAGCATAGCCTATACGCGATGCATAAAACGAAATAATTCAAACGTGGAAATTCTTACTCCAAATGAACAGGCTACTGCGGACATATGTGAGAATCCCATCATTTTATTTCAGATTTTTTTCGCCTGCCATCGTTTGGCGAATTTCTTAAATGAATTTGAATTATAGCACATCATGACATGCAGTTGCTGTGTCAGACATGGGAAACGCTTGCAAGCCAGGGAAACTGTTATGCACTTTTGTTCTTCACCATCAGGGAATGACAATCTTAAATACAAAGGGTTTTGTAAGAATTGCTATGTTGAGAGTAAAGAACCGAGTGCGAACTTGATAGTAATTGAATGCGATAAGACTATTTGTTTGTCAAATTCGTATACTTCGATTTCATAATGAATAAATCATTATAATCTGCACTACCTTATGGGTTTGATATGTCTGTCCGCCTGGACTAGACCTTGTCTTAATGTGTGTATAATAACGATGATTCAAAATGTGGAAATCTTTTCATTTGACTTGCTTCAGCTCCTTTTCTATATTTGCACTGGAAATGTCATTGGGATTGAAATTAGCACCATGACGTGCCATGCCTTCATTGTAGTTTGTTTTCTTTGCGGTTTTTTGACTTGCTATTGATTAAAATAATAATAATGCCACAAAAGCAAAAAAAATATGCTCCAGCTAGCTACATAAACAGGGTTTAGAGGTATGACTAGTTGACTAGTAGGATTAATGTATTCAAAATTTCTCTTTCATGTCGGTTATGAAATTGCATTTGCTTTAATTGGATTTGGATACAAACTAGCCATATGTATAAGGTGAATCGCCATGCACACTGACCAAGTTCGTCAGAAACAATGAATATGAACCGAGATTGTTGTCATAAAATGCCATAGACCCTCGCCAGTTGTGTAGTTGGTAGGCACTGTGCAATCATGCTTACACCAAATACACATGTGTGTTAAGGTGAAAGGTTAAAGAAAAATATATTGACATTACTTTTATGCTTTAAACTTAAATAAGTGTCATTACTAATAATGAAGATGCAAAGAACGACCATTGTTTTTTCCTAAAATACTACCAATATAGAAACTTTATTTTCTTTTCATCATTCTGGAACAGATTTGTCAGATTTTGGCATAATACAATTAGTATATAATTCTTTTCCCTACACTGTATATATTTTTTTCTTTGAAAGTACATCCGCCTTTAATTCGTTTTTACTACTACACGACTACTCACATTTATATATTATTTTTGTAACTGTATTTGAACCCCAGCCTTTGTTTTATTAAATTTCAATACAGGCTCCATACAATGGTTTTTGTTTAAGCATACTACTTTTCACTTTATACTACATACTTACTTCTGCTGTTTTACTACTGATTTGTGGAGCTGCTATTTGTGTGCGATTTTACGCACGATTATATGGATTTCTCCTCGGACATATCTCATAATCCATCTTACCTGTAATACATAGATCTAGTAACTACATTAGCAGGAGCTACAGATGCCTAACTAATGGTTATTAATCATCTTAAAATCTCTATTCCATAAGGATTGTCCTGCCTAAATCATCGGTGTGAGAAAATAAAGCTCAATCAATAAACAACTGAAGATTCTATTTCTGAAAAGCTCATATTAAAATTAGATAAAGAAATGTTTGTGTTCACGCTGCCACGGATTTCCGCGAATATATTGTTTCAACTATGACTGTACATCTTGTTGGATTCATAATAAAATACACATAAAATATCCTATACTTACGCTCTAACTTTTCTTATCACTTACGCTAACCTAAAAATTGTGCTAAATTATTAAAGCTAAACAAGAGAAGATAAATTAGTACACACCAAAAAACGTGCACCTTACAATAATTACGCTTAAAACTGATTGAGTTGAGGTATTCCTCGTGATATGTTTGGTTACGCTTCAGAGAGGCTTCTGACCTGGCAAAAATACATCTTGATTGATTTACTTGTGCGAGTATGCGTTTTTATCATGGCAAAGATTTCATCAGCGAATGCATCCAAGTTGACATATGCGAATCTCGGGTGTGTAAAGCAGACTTGTCGAATAAAAAACATCTAATACTCTCTCACTATAGACTTTAGAGATATATCAGGAAGTATGTAATACGTTTTGCATTTTGTTGGCAATATTTCTGAACTTGGATGGATGCGATTCGCGTTGATGACAAGTGAAGACATATTCTTTAACATGCCAGCGTCAGTGCGCCAAATTTCTCTGACTTGGTCCATTGGAGTACTTCTTATACACTCGATACATCATGACAAACATTACCAGTATAACACATGAGAAAAGAGAGAGACTGCAAAGAGATGAGATAGTGGGATACGTCAAAAAATATAATTAGCTTGCGTTTTAAAACTACGGTACAATTTTAAACATAAATAATAATATAATCTTAACTTAAGAAAAACACATCTAAAGAACCATTTTTTACTTAAAGCAGTTACATCTTTTGGAAATTTGTTTTATAGAATGGTTTATATCACATGGAGTGGACGTAGGAATGTACGTTACTGTTTTAGGAATTTTACAAATAATAGCTAAAGCCATCTCATACATTGCTGTGCGTTATTATAATTTTGAACTTGAACTACTTTTGCAATAAAATTATCTCGTAGCTGGCGTGTAATAAGAAAACAATCAAAAAAATAATACATATAATATATATTTTTAGACATATAGTATTTGAAAACAACATAACTAGATAGCAGTCGTTTATCAAAAAAGCCTTTGGAATGAAGTCTGTGAGTTAACAATGCAAGAGGGCATCGATGTTAGTAATCCACATTGTCCAGTCGTGTCTACTTCCATACCTTGTTAAAGAGTTCCATGAAGGAATCGTATATCATAAATGTTATGGCAACATCTAGGCATACACGGCTGAGACGCGGCACTGTTCCCTTGTAGAACCTGCAAAGAGTGGACAAAAAAATTGTTTTAGACGCCGCAAACGCAGATCATGTCATAAAAATCCAATCGCTGCAACTTGTCACTAGTAACCCCAGTCTTATATTCAATTACAAATATGGCGATATTTCAATTCATATGAATACATTAGACTTACGCTTTAGGTCCTTCGTGCTTCCAAATTTGAACCGCACAATCAAAGGTATTTTTGTATTTGGATGCTTCAAGACCCTGCAAATGAGTGTGAATTTAGCAATATATAAATCCCTCCTAGATTAACGCGGAAATCACTTAACACCTTGTAAGAAGGTTGTACATCATACCTGCATCCTGGTTTTTACAACATCTACAGGAGTGTTACCGAAAACAGAGGCAGCTCCTGCAACAGCACCAAATCCTCCGACCATAAGTTTGGGAACTGGCTTCTGAGGGTCTCCTCCCCGATACCAATCCTTAAGTGACTCCATAACAAAGAAACGGATTGCCTGATTACTTCCTTGCTTAATGATTGTCGCGGTGACACCTTTGTACGTTCCTCCGATTCCTTGTAAAAACAATAAACCAATTAAAAAGCTGAAAATAAAACGCATGTAGTTATGAATATGCAGAATTGCATGGCAAAGTACCTTCAGTTTTTATAATTTCTCGAACACCGTGGAAAAACCCTTTGAATCTTGGATTTGCAGATCTCTGATCGTTAATAAATTTAACTTTAACAGTTTCCATTGGTGTTACTGCAAAGATGGCCTCAGCTACACCAGCACCAAGACCACATGTCAGTCTTTGAACAGGTGACAAGTTTCCTTTCGAGTCAACACTCATCTTTTTAAACTGTTCGAAAGCACCAAACCTGCAATATAATATGCACATGTTTTAATGTGTTTTTATGCTTTATAAACATACCATCTCTAAATATTCTCAAGTTAATAATATACCTGACTGCGGACTTGGGAATGGAACCATATAACAGCACACTGAGACCTCTGTACAAGCCAAAAAATCCATTGCTGCGCACGGTTTTCTTGACGCAGTCAGCTATGCCGTCATAGCGTTTCGTCTTTCCACTTTTCTCATCCAACTGCAGCTGCGTTTTCACATACTCAGTCGGAAATGTAATACAGATTTCGATTCCACCAGTAATTCCGCCAGCAATAATTCCCTTCAGCCCAATGTTTCCTCCTCCAGCAGCAGCTGCCGCACCATTTTTAGAGAGGTACGGTCTAGAGGGAAATGGCAACTTTCCTATCCTGCTGGGATCCATTATTCTGGAAACGCAGAAAAAAGATTATTTTTAAAAAATTCCACATATCTGAAACTATAACGGTCGAGTAAATTTTCATGAGTTATTTCAACCATACGGGCAATTTTTTTTTCTAAAAAAAATACGGTGCAGATGGAATAAATTAGTTCAATTCACAGCAGTTCGAGGTACAAGTTGGAACTGAATTCCACATCCCTATCGACTATGATATGAAAAATTCTAAATTCTCAAATCCGAGATGCGCATTGTAAGCATAATATTGCAAACATTTTACACTCTGCTAGCACGGAAAATGCTGAATATTATTGCAAGTGCAAGTGGAAAAGCACGCACGACCACATATAAAAGGTGATGGTCAGATTTCACAATACACGTGCTTAGAAGTGAGCCGGCGAAATGGTTAGCAAGTGATGCATGATGTGACCTTGTAAATGGGAGTCCAGTAGTAATATGATGAGGCTTACGAAAGAAGAGTCGCAGAAATCTGGAAATAAATGGGATTGAGAATTGTACTGCCATTAAACAGTCAGACCATTGCTGCTCGCTAGTGATCATGACCAGTGCAATTTTACTAGCGTAATTTATCTATCTTCATCATGTTGTGAAACAATTGTTCACCCACATTCGTTAACTTGCTTAGTGCTTTTGGACCTATGTACTACCACGCTGCAATTGCATGCTGCTGCATCTACTAATGATACCGATTGGATCTGTACAGTGCATCAATCCATGAATGTGGATGTGAATCTAAAATCCTACCTTTAAATGAAAACACTGATCGTGAGACCTTCCTTCAAACATTGTCATTCATCACTAACGTCGACTTATTTAATTTCGATCATAACAGGACCAGAAAAAAAACTCTGATGCACATCCTCAAGTGTTCTATAATTGGTTTAAAAAATGCACGATATCATGGTAACTTTTATATGAATTATTCATGCAAAGATTTCGGTATTAGGGAATACCAAATTTATGCACAAAATAATATCCTGGCTCCCTGGCTAGTTTCCAGATTAAGCTTCATTGCCACTCATTCATGTCTTGTTCCATCATTCCATATCTCATGGGCGTCAATCTATGTACCCAGTTTCACTTACAAACTAAGAGTCTCCTCGTCTGACAACTTTCAAACTGGTTCGCAGGCAATGAATGAATGAACATGTGCAATGTGCAAGCACCGATACCACGTCAGCACGTGTGCTGTATTATGAATGCATGTATAAAACTTTTCTTATTCTATTATTATGCATGTCAATAAATGTCACATTTTCATGTTCATACTTCTGCGTAGCAACTACGCATACAACTACTCCGACTGTAAAAATATGGTTACACGTTGACCAAATACGCATCAAACGCCATCATGTCAGATGTCAATGAAAAGTCCTCATTGAAAGGCCTCATAATGCATTTTCTACTAGACATAGTTACTTTATTACGGAAATGACCGACAGGTGAATCAAATACAGTCTTTAATGAGCTTGATTACCTTGATTACAATTATAAATCTGGTGGATGATTGTGTATCGCTTTTAGTCCTTCCTAACTGGCTTCTTGACAATGTGTCGCTCCTGCTCCTCTGCTCTGTGATTACCAGAGAACCTCGTCTTGTGCGTCGTTCCTTCTCAGCATGAAACGAAGCCCAGTATAGAATCCTACTTGAGCCAACTATACCTTCCACACCAATAAAAAACTGTCTAATCAAAAGCAACTGACCAAACTGAGCAAGCACAAACCTAACTGGAAACTTATCAGTGAAAAGACAACTAATTACAAGGGTCTAAATATAGAGACAGGGAGGAAAACAAAATTTTATTGGAAATTGGAAATGAGAAGGAAGAAAGTGAATGTGGAAAGGGCAGAGGGGATCCTGTGTCGTACCGCACACAAAAATTATATAATCATCTTCCCTATAAAAAAAATACGCTGCTCTCTGATGGAAAGAGGAGGATAGGTTGCTATAATAAAAAGAGGATGAGGAGTATCATGATATGTATCTCTTGTAAGTGAGATGTGTAAAAGCGACAGACACTTGCAAGTTTTTTTTTTTTGGCAGAGGAACCCGTGTGTAGAGCCAGGCCAGCACTATTAGTATTAAGCGCTTTACTTCACTGTGTATTCACCTATTACGAAGAAATCCATTTTCCATTCCATACCAAAAAACCACTCCTGTCACCTGTCCTGATTTCATACTCCGCTTCTCTGTCTTCAGCTATCTCGCCCTGTTTGCTCGCTGCTGCGCTGTTTTTTATGCAGAGTTCATCTAGCTGTGCTAAAAAATTATATAGGTGCTAAATGTACTTGAGTTGAGTGTGTTTACAACGTACTGTTTGTCTGTCTTCTTGAGAGCATACATAGAGGCTTATCTCATGTTGTAGTAGATATTTTTTACATGGAAAGTTAGGTGCTTTGCTATTAAGTCCTGTAAAAAAATGGTTAGTGGATCAGTGCTATACTTTTGGGAAGATTGTAGATAGTAGGAGGAAGGCTAACTAGTATTTTTAGAACCCTTGGAAACGCGCGTTCTCTATCTCTCTGTCTCCGTCTTTTTCTCTGAAGATCATGATTGCTGGGTTTTAGTTCATTTTCAAATTGTGAAAGCACTGATTCATTTTTTAACAATGGTTGACTGGACAGCTGAAGGAGGTAATTTCCAAACATAAATGCAAGAAACTGCTTGATTGGCTTTAAGGGAGGAATTGGATGCACGACGGGACTATAGTTTGGGGAGGAGCAATCAATATCAACTTTAGACGTCCGCTCATTCTAAATGTAAGTTTGGGAAGGCAAGTTTTTTCAGTTGTTCTCTGAGGCTGCGTGAAAATTTATCATGAGATTTGTGAAAACGGAGAGTGTTTGTGTGGGAGGGAGATGTAATTATTGTTAGACAAAGGAATGGTAGGAATGGTACTGTTGACTGTGTGTAATTTATGGTGATAGATGAGGATTTAAAAAGGTTTACACAGGCCAGGCGTGATCTCTCACGGGTGATCTTTGTTGTCTTTGTTTTTATTTCAGATAGTACAATGATTTCATTCGATCTGAATATTTTCCTTGGTATTGTGTACCTGGCGCTGGTGTACGTTGCAATTACAATCATTTACGCACTAATTGTCACCGACTATTTCATGCGAATATGGAAATCGAAACGGATCTCAGGAATGCATCGAGTACTTTTAGTCACCGCACATCCTGACGATGAGTGCATGTTTTTTGGCCCCTCAGTGGTCGCTATTGCCAAAACCGCAGATGTACGCATTTACGTCGTTTGTCTTTCTACAGGTAGGACCTTAAGAGCAAAGTTAATAAGTTAGCTTTTAATAATATTCTTTGTTAAGTTTTGGTTTAAAAGACTTGTATGTTATTCACAGGCGACCATGAAGGGGTAGGAGCGACACGAAAACAAGAGCTGTGGCACAGCTGTAAGAAACTGGGTGTAAATGAGGGTAATATTACATGCTTCAATCATCATCATCTTGTAGATGACCCTGAAGTTATGTGGAAATCATCTCACATATCAAAAGTTTTGTTGCAGTATGTGAATGGACTGGATATAGACACGGTACTAAAATCATAAACATTACAGTTGCCATTACGCATGAATACGCAGATAAAGGTCTTCCCTAACAAAGATATTTTTGTGTGTTGAAACAGCTAATTACGTTTGACGAATATGGAGTGAGTGGACATTTGAACCATATATCAATTCACAATTGTGTAACTGAGCTTATAGAGAAACGCCAAATCCCTCCAAGTATGTTTTCACGATTAGCTGCATAAAAATGTGTCATAGTATGCAAGACGCCGCACTTACTTTCATTTCTTTATAAGATTGCAGAGTGTTCTCATTGGAGTCAGTGAGTTGGTTCAGAAAGTACATCCTTGGAGTGTTTGACGTCTACCTCTCATATGTAACAAGTAGGTTTATGTATGTTACGAACGAAGGAGGAAGAAGTCTCATTAGGGTAAGTGTGCAATACATTATGCTATTAAACTATTTCTCCATGGCTGTATTCTTAAATATTCTTTCTCGTTGTTGCTTTACTTTTCAGTCAGCGATGGAAGCGCATGCGTCGCAGTACGTCTGGTATCGGAAGTTGTATATGGTATTTTCGCGATATGTGAACGTGAACACTTTTAAGGAAATTCGGCATTCGTCCCTTGAAAATAACGACACAATTGCAAGAAAGAGAAGATTTCCTCTCTTCAGGAATCCTCAACAGCGACATAAGTCTGAATGATTTTGCACGAAGTCCTTATTTATTTTTTATTTATTTAAGAATTCAGATCAAACATGTAAATCAAAATTCCTCATTCATTTCTAATAATACAAGTATTTAAGTTCAAAACTGCAACTTCATGTATGCCAATACTCATTCACTTTGATATATCAGCAGCAATAGACATCAAAAATTTACACTTAAAATACAATATATTCACACATCCATGCATGCCATACTGTACACTATTATTAATATCATTACTGTATGTGTATCTATTATAGAGTATGACTAAAGGTTTCAGGTATTTTTATACTATATTAACAACGACAGGAGTTACAATTAAAATGGCGTTCCGTAATGTCGACATAATTATGATTCATATATGTACGAAGGTATAACGTGTATGTACACATCAGTATATGCCTACAAATAATTTGTTGTTTGAAAACAGGAATTAAAGTTTCAGAGTGTAACTCATAACATGAAGTGTAAGCTACCGGACGTTAAAATCATAGAAACTTTTATTTAAAAAATGTTAAGTTTACGAAGTAGAATCGGATCCTTTGTCCCACTTTTCGAGAGATACAGAAACCAGAAATGTACTAGCAGACATATACGCAAGATAAATCAAGCCAAGCAATCTATTGTAGGAGACTTGAAGACTGTCGGAATTAAGTGAAACCACGACGGATGGGTAAGAGCTGTCGGTCAGGACTTGGAATTGCCCTTGGGGATATTAACCCCCATCGGATCCCATGACTAATGCGTCGTTCGGAGATGGTTCCATAAATAGATTTACTTAATCCCGGCAACATCCTAGACTTCTCTAATAGACTGCTTTGAGCTAAAGTACCAAAGGATACTGTCACACTGAAACTTCCTTACACTAACTCTTATATTTGAATGTCACCAAGCATGACAAATTACCACAGAAACGAGTTTGACACGGTAGTATTTAAAATCTAAACTAATGTGTGTAGTGTCCGACTAATCTTTCATTTTGTCTTTTTCTTTTGCGGGTCTTTGCTGACCTGCATCCCTCGAGTCTGCAGTACCATTTACCTGCGGGAGCTTCTGCCTCTGTGAGCCCAATGCAGTCGAAATGATACCATTCGTAGGGGCACTGATTCGACTCGCACTTTATCATAGCAAGCCCATCATACGGCTTCTGACATATACACCAGTGTTCTCGGTTTTTGGTCTTCTGTTTACTAGTTTTACTTGAAGTTGTGGAAATCGTAGCACGTAAACTTCCCGAAGAAGAATTAGCTCCTCCTAAGTCGATTCTCATGACTGGAACAGGAGGGCGAATCGGGGAAGTTTCCAAATCCACATTGTTTCTGTCATTCACAAATATTTGTCTTCCACGCCCCCTTCCACGACCCTTTCCAATCTTCACTTTAGCTTGTCTTACTGGTGTTGATGGCACTACTGGTTGTGACACATGCAAGGCAGGCCCAGGGTTTGACAACTGCTGAACTGGTTTTCGTGTCGAAACAGATCTTTTCGTAGGAACTTGAGCTGTAGGAACATAAAAGCGCAATGTATTGAATTTGAATTTAAACTAATTAATCATTAAACAACCATAAGATGAAATACCATACCTGTATTTACTTCAATCTGTTTCTGCTGCACATGAAACCACAAAAAAACAATGTAACAAAAGTTAATTA
The DNA here is from genome assembly GCA_034700605.1 of Willowsia nigromaculata. Classification (NCBI taxonomy): domain Eukaryota; kingdom Metazoa; phylum Arthropoda; class Collembola; order Entomobryomorpha; family Entomobryidae; genus Willowsia; species Willowsia nigromaculata. The sequence continues at coordinate 27,263 of JAQIXX010001597.1, forward strand.
AGTGACCTATTCGTATTACTTTTTTACTGATTTGTAATTTGATATTTACCATTTCCGCCATCCGCTTTCTATTAGCTATGGCAGCCTGTGCTTCCATTTCAGTAATCATGCGTAACTTCTCCAAATTTTCTACCCCCCTAAGCAAGCGTAATAGGTATTCTTCATTCGATATATTCCACAACGCGTTCGAAACTGGAATTTTACTCCCAATCGGCTCCGTCAGTTGCTTGTTATGAAACACGTCCTCACTACCTGAATCTTCAGTTTCTAGGTCAGATTCGGGAATGGTGTTTGGATTCACAGTCTCTTGTCTTCGTTCGTTTTCCTTCTCCAAGGCAGCAGTAGACTTTGGTCGCCCACCCTTTCCTTTCGTTTTCCTATACTTTCGGCGGGGTTTATACGCATCATCAACCATTCTAGAAACTTTATTAGACCCTGTTGAGCGGTTTTGTTGAAACTTTTTAGCAGTTGGTACACCAAATTTGTCTCTATTCAATGACCCCTTTGGTCGGCCTCTACCCCGCTTAACAGGAGTACTTGCAACGGGAGTGCTGGTCTGATGGGCAGCGTATGTAGGATGATCATAATATGAATTATCAGACATGGAATAGTGCTTGTGTGGACTGCTAGATGATTGTGGAGTAGACGTTGAGGTGTTATCATCCTCCGACTGGTCATCTTCCTCCGAGTCCGAGCCACTGGAGTCAGAGCTGCTTCCGGAGGAACTTCCTGAGGACGAACTGCCCGACGATGACGAGCTACTTGAAGAGCTTCTGGTGCGTTTTCTGGAATGACTTGTTTCCGCAGACTCGGTACTGTTAAATTGAGAAGGGGCAGTAGTAGAGCGCTGTAACTCGTGTGTCGCAATAGAGCTTTCATCAGCTATACGGCTTGGACTTCCATTCCCCATGCGTCCCTGTTCCTTTTCATATTCATCCCTTCCGTCTGGATCAACTAGATTAAAAAATATCATTATTCATGAAAACCATATTACACTGAGAATATTGTATGATACTTTTCTGTACGTGAGAAATGTTAGTCCACACTTAAATTTTGTCCAAGCATTATCAAAAATTGTATTATATCTATCAAGTTTAAAGTACTTGAAAAGTATCATTACCTTTGCGGTAGTAATCATGTTCATGTTCTAAAGTAAAAACTGCATTGTCAAAGCGAATATGCTCCGGCATGCTGTCTGGATCTATTCCTTCTGCATTTCTTCTTATTTTGTACTGACTTTCCAAATCTCCTTCAGTAATAGCTGACTGCAACGGGGATTGCAACGGAATAGTGGACTGTAACGCGGATTCGGAGGTAGTAGTGGACTGCAAGCATGGAGTAGCAGTGGTCTCCACAGTGGATTGGAAGCTAATAAGTGACTGCGTGGTTTTGTTACCAGAACTGTCGGTTTCATCGAATACATTGGCGATAGGCTCTGAAAAAATAAACAGCCATATCATGTGCAACACAAGCATGTCGGTGAAATGAAAATAACTTCATGTTCCGAATAAAGAACTTTGACCGATAGAATGTTAAAAGTGAAGTCAATTTAGCGACAAGACGTTCAGCTTACCGTGAATCCCGTTTTCTGAAACTAATGGTTCAGTTGTATCGTTGGTTTGATTGATGCTGATTGGAGCATCTACAACTGAACTTTCAGGACCCTCACATTCAGCAGTTTCCTTTTCACCAGTCTCATCGTCTGAGGAGTCAGAAGACAAAAGTAGATCCTGATGTAAGTCAGTCCTACAGTTTTGTGTTATCCTCTTCTCCGGTTCAGTGGCCGAAACTGTCTCGGATGATTCAGACTGAATACTTTCTGGTAAGCCCATGTCAACGTTGTCTAGTGTCGTAATTTCTGGTAAGCCCATCTCCACGTTGACTACTTTCGTAATTTCTGGTAAGCCCATCTCAACGTTGTCTACTTTCGCTGGTGCGCTGGCGTCTATAACTGCTTGAATACTTTCAAAGGTTTCCGTGATTTTCTTGACTTCTTGAATATTTTCCAAGCATTCTGTAACTGCTTCAACATTTTCAGAGTCTCTCGTGTCTGCTGGAATATTCTCCAAGTCTTTGGAGACTGTTTGAATATTTGTCGAGTCTTCAGTTTGAATGCTGGGTTCAGAATACGTTGCCTGACAGTCGGAAGGCTCATCCTCCGGAGGGTGTGAATCAATATTCTTTGAAACTTCTGGTAAATTTATTGATATATCCGAACATGGGCCTTCATTTGTGTCCATATCATTATCGTCCTCTAAAATACCAAAGAAATTCGCCTCCATATTATGCGTTCTCCGAGAGAATATGAGCTGGTAAATAAAATATTAAATTAAGATTTCGTTACCTTGCAATAAATGTTCATAGTTTGCCATATCAGGCGAATGAATCCTATCAAAGAAATTTTCATGGCCATTCAGGTCCAAGTTGAACTGATTCTTCTCAGCATTTGTTTCTATATCTTCGTCAGACAAGGTGTCAATTATTGGTGAAGATGCCTTGGGCCGTTTCGTTTCAGAAGGCACCTCAGAATCTGACTCATCTTCCGACAGATTAGGTCCCTTGAATTCGGATATATCAAATGGTTTGTCAGATTCGTCGACTCCTTCCCCAGATGCCTCTTCAGCATCTTTTGCGTCAGGCCGTAATGTTGAAGAGTGGATAGAATTCTCCTCAGTCTCGGTTTGCAAGCCCCCCTCTGAGGCATGTGCTGGCAGTTTATCGCTTTCAGTCGCATTATTACCTGATGAGCTACTATTGAATTCACTAGATGACATTGGTACAGCGAATGGTGACACCACCTGATGACTGCCAGTATCTGCAGGAAACAAATTCAAAAATTATTCATGAACATTTAAAAATTCAATTAACTGTCAAAACAAAACTGTTGTTTTATTTCTCACATTCACCACTATAACTGTCTTGCCGAGTAGATTCCGCCTCTACAGTCGTTCCATTGTCTTCCTTGGGAGTTTTTGTATCCGCCGTATTTTCTACGCTACCTACGTCAAACGAGTTTACGCTGTTTTCTGATTGGCTAATTTGTGTGTTTTCAGAATTTTTATTTTCTTCGTCTGCAGGTTGATGTGCGGCAACTACAGTCTCGTTAACTGTAGGATATTCCCTCATGTTGTCATCCTCATTATCACATGGAATTGGGGATTCCTGTGTTGGCCCTGCTTCAGTTTCTTGACTTTCACTTGCCTCTTCGTTTGCTGTGGTATTGTTGGGGTTGTTGTGGACATTATCCACATGCCTTTCCAACAACTTTCGAGAAATAAATCTCTCTTGGCAGTTGTGCTTGGGACACTTGCGTAGTTGTTCTCCCGAGTGCAAGCGCTTGTGGACTTTTAGGGACATTGGCTTTGAGAACCTTTCTTTACATATATCACATACGAATTCTGTAGGCGGGCGACAGAAATGATAAACAAAGGACCATTTCTTTTCACAACACATATTACATACGACACTAGCGTTACCGTGTTTCCAAAACATATGACTAAAAAACGAGTTCAAATCTAAATATCCAAATCTACATTTCCAACAGTACAAATTCAGCTTATGTTTTTTGAGAATATGGTTTTGAAGTTCCTTTTGATCTGCAAGAGGCTGTAGGCATAACTCGCACAGAACATGATCAGTTCGCAGGTGCACTGTATAATTAAAGAAGCCCGGGAACTGGAAGTTGTCACAGAGTCTACATTGGTATCTAAGCAGTGCAGTCCTATCATCATCACCCTGTGCTGACGTAGTACTCTCCTCATTCCCCCCATTTATCATTCTCGACTCATTCTGTTCGGGCTCCTGTTCTCTGATAAGAGGTTCGGGAGTACCGAAGCAGAGATGCGAGAACAAGGCTCCAGCAAAGAGAAAGTTTTCATGACACATGTAGCACTTCATTGACATGCGTGCGTGGGCTTTGATCCAATGTGGAAACAACTGGCGTTGAGTGATTATGTGACAGCCACAGAGGAGACATTCACACGGACATTCACCGAAGGGTTCTTTACAGCGAAAATTGAAGATGTTGTTTGAGAGTTGGAACACTTTCTCCAATAGGGTCACCCTGAATTGACTCCAGTCTACTTTCATTTTGGGTTTATCCAGATCATTCATTGTAGGAGCTTCCGCGGTAGTCTCATCATCACCAGTAGTTTCATTCTGAATTTGGGATTCTGGGGTAGCATGGAATTTCAGATCCCAGGTGTGTCGAGTGAGTAAATGAATTACTAGTTCTCTTCTATCAACTCCCACAATTTTTGCCTGCCTGCAATACGTGCATCCAATGCACGCATTTGAAATCATAATTTCTAGAATTTCGTCCCCCGACAACTCATTAATGGGCTGATACAAATCAACGTCTCGTTTCCTCATATCCATATTGTCATTTCTTCGTAACTCATCTCTGTATTTACGTTCTAGGAAATCACAGAGTTCATTAACTAATAAAGATCGTCGTCTGTCAGGATCCTCCTCGTTAAGCAGAGCATCTTCGTACTTTGGAACAGGGGTCTCATCCGTTTTTATTGTATTTGATACATGATCTATGCTCATATCACAAGACGTCTCTGCAGTCTCTTTGGTTAGCGATGGATTCGCGGATTCTATATCCACATCATCTTTGAAACTGGACAAAGTATGAGGTTGGTGTAGACTAGTATGAATGTCATTGCTCTGAACTGAATCACAAGGTTCCAAGGGAGTGTACAG
>JAQIXX010001598.1:0-31958 GCA_034700605.1 Willowsia nigromaculata
GTCGGCTCTACCAGTCAGTCGGCTCTACCAGTCAGTCGGCTCTACCAGTCAGTCGGCTCTACCAGTCAGTCGGCTCTACCAGTCAGTCGGCTCTTCTAGTTGGTCGGCTCTACCAGTCAGTCGGCTCTATCGGTCAGTCGCTCCCTCAGTCAGCTCTGCCAGTCCGCCAGCTCGGGCAGTCAATCAGCTCCACCAGTAAGTTGGCTTCATCAGTCACTCAGCTCTGCAAGTAATTCATTTCTGCCAGTCAGTCGTCTCTTCCAGTCATTCGGGCCCACGAGTCACTCAGCTCTGCCAGTGGCACGGTTCTTCCAGTCAGTCAGCTCTTCCTGTCAGTCGGCTCTGCAAGTAACGCATTGTTGCCAGTCACTCAGGGCTGCCAGTAGGTTGGCTTTACCACTCATTCGGCTCTGCAAGTAACTCATTCTGCCAGTCAGGTGGCTGTCCAATAACTTGGCGCTACCAGTCAGTCGGCTCTGCAAGTAACTCATTTCTACTAGCCAGTCGGTTGTGTACGTAACTCAGCACTACCAATCAGTTGGCCTCGTCATTTAGTTAGCTCTGCCCGTCAGTCAGCTCCACCAGTCACTCAGCTCTACTAGTCAGTCGGCTCTGCAAGTCAGTCACTCATTTCTGCCAATGAGTCGGCTGTGCCAGTCAATTGGTTTCGTCAGTCAGTCAGCTCTATGAGTTACTCTGCTCTTCAAGTAGATTAAATTAACAACTAATTAAAATGTGACGCTCTCCATAATAGTTTTGAGTTACCTTGCAACTTGTCCACCTGGTAAGGGTTCACCTGGAACGCTCCGTAACCGCATATAAGGATCAACAGTAAGCCATTCTGCCTTGGCCAAAATTTCTTTGATAAATATAGAAAGAATAATTATTTCGGCACTATTTGCTTAGACATAAATATAGCCATCCATCCAGCTTGAAATGTTAACCTGTGTAAATATTTTATGCATAGCTTTATAATATGGTGTAATTTAATTTTTTGTACCTCCATCATTCAGTTCCTGAGGAACTTTCTCTTCAACAATTTCAAAGTCACTAAGTTTAGGAAGCCCTTGAAAGGGTCTCTTCAGAACGAATACTCTGGCCAGCATATTAGCTAAGGATTTTGACATACCAAAGCAAAAATTAAGATGCGTTCTGTTCACTCTTTTAGTGTCAACTGACAAGTTAAGCTTGACTTGGCGAGTTATTAGAGCTTTCAACAAACACCCAGAGTTGCATTTGATGTTGGATGTAGTTGTCAATCAAATCAACGGACGTCAATTTGTGTGAGAATCCACACGAAATTTCCAACTAAATGGTGCTGTGGTGGTAACTATTACTCTTTTCACTGAAGTAAGTACGAGTACAATGCAATGATAATATCAATAGTGCGTCAACGCCATAAAACATGCAATGAGGCTCCTACTGCTGTAAATTTATGTAAGGTTTAATGATTCTTCTAGAATGAAAGTTTTGATGCCTGAGAAATGTTACATAATTAATAGCCACAAGTAGTGAATGATAAGTATCTTCTACAAAATCCGGAGAACATATGCAAGTACACATTATGTCATTTTATCCAGCATGCATGCACAAAGTAGCATGTGTGAATTGGTTTAGTTGTATAATACCACGTTGTTATCATTAAATACATTACAAGTATTTATGCAGACGTGAATGAATGCAAGATATGCGGTGAAGGAAAGTCAAGGTCATCATCTTGAAGCGCCTGTGCATGATGTGTGATGATGATATTATATCTTTATTTTCAGCATTTACACTATTCATAATGCATTAAGCAACCTATATTTTTGGAAGTGGACTATCCCCCGACAAAAAATCAGACAGCTACTAGTACAAGGTATTATGTGTATTTACCAAACACTAGATGATTAAAGATAAGCCTGATTTAGGTAATATGTAATTTTAGAGAGTGATACTTTGTTACTAGCACTTTTGTGTTAGATTTTCAAATAAATGTCATGTATCTCGAGAATGGTTATATGGCTATACTCGTCTTACCTAAGTAATGTTGCTTCTAATGCATCAAAAATTCTAAATACATTTTAATATTTTGGCATCCTTTATCAGCATATCAAAGCTCAAATGAACATTTTATTAATCATGAGTAATTATTTACTTATGATTACATTAACAAATCATCCATACTTAGACAATGCTGCTATATGGAATGGGAACATTATAGTTAGCGAATGTATTTTTTATGTCGGCTTTGCTGGTTTCGGTGTTGTCCTCATAATTATTGTAACATTTGGTCTTTGTTGAAAAATAGGTAAGATCCTCCGAGCTGCGGAAGCTGCGACGGCTGGATTGTTGAGAGTAGGAATAGGAAATACTACAACTTTTCGTAATCTTTCGAAAGTATTGTTGATTACTCTAAAGTTTTGCTGCCAAAGCCCATTGGAATAAAACAATTTAGAAATGTCTCCTTCCTGCTTGTTGGAAACTTCAATAAGTGCTTCGAGCTCCGCTAACTCTATCGAGCCGACTACTGCAGTATCTTTAGCTAAATTTTGTAGGCTTGCAGCTAAGCTTTGCAATTGATCTTGGAGGTTGCCTATTTAAATTTTTTAAAAAAATTATTACAATATTCACAATATTCAATATACACTAAAAACTAATCTGTAAATAAATATGGGGTAAAAAGTACATACCAACTCGGGAATACAAATCGTTTACTTCAGCTTGCAACGTAGTAAACATTTCAAGAGTAACTGCCTAAACCACCAGTTTCAACACACATGATAATTATGGGTTATAAAACGATATTTCCTGATTACGCACACGCTTAATAAAACTAATAGAAACACTTACAGCCAATTCTCCTTCCTGAGAGTTTACGTAGGTGATCATCATTGCAAATAGCACTGATGAAGAAAACACTCCTAGTATGACCTTGCACATTTTGACTGATTGATTTGCACCCAATGTATTAGTAAAATCCGTTCATGTAAGAAATACCATGAAGTCATAGGAAAGTATGTAAAAATCTCAACCTTCACATTAGTTACAGGGACTTTTTACTATTTTATTTCCACAAAAACTGGGAAATGTATTCAACAAAAAATTTATATGCAAAACTGGTGTTTAGGTTAGATTTTGTACAAAGTACTTATGTGAATCGACTTGAGAGTATGAATGTAAGCCGCATGATATGAAATTAAATCAATTAATGTGTATTTTTCAAACGAAATCGCGTGAACACTAACATGAATAATTTATCACGCAAAGGTAAACTTACAATACTTACATAATATGCGAAGTCAAAGTTCCATACAGATTATGATAATCTTGTGAATACACAATTATTATCATACATATTTTCATCCTCTTTTCTCAACGCGCAATGGTCAAAACTGGAGTAAAAGTAAAAATTCGTGACCTAAGACAAGCTCACAAAAGTTGAACCCGAATTTCGCGGATGAGTGTAGAAGAAGCTAGAGCGTCAAGTTCAATACAACTACCATAATATGGTGGTATCCAAGCTTGTTTTTAACGATTTTCAGATCTAATGTACTTTGTGCTGATTAAGAAATGAAACTCCACAATTTATTTGAAGAAAGATTTTATTATTATGGCAGCACATATAACATAAGTAAATACATAGAATTGCATTTTCATTTTAGTGAATTTGCAAACAATTGAGTTTATAATTTAATAGATTGTATGATTCCCTTTTCCTCCGTATCGGCAACTCGCAGCTAACTGCAGCTAACCCTACTTTTTATCCTCATTGATTGCAATCCAGCGGATGACCGTTCACCAAACGATAATGCACGTTCATCTTTACTTAAACTCCTATCTTCTTTCGAATATTTGTAAAGGTTTTGTTCACAACGGCAAAATTTTTCTGCCAAAGAGAGTTACTACTGAAGAGTCTGACTATCTCATCATCTCGCTTTATCTGCAATTCTCGTAGCTGTATTATTAATGCTTGATCAAATGATCCTGCTTGTTGCTGGTTTTGACTTAATCTCTCAACCTCCGCCAAATAAAAACTGACATCGGATTCAAGTTGCCCTAAATGCCACAAAAATAGAAGAAAAAACACAAAATGACACCAATAACTTTTTAAAAAATATCAGCTTTCTATCTCTCCTTCCATCCAATCATCTAATATCTTACTTGTAATAATTAAGGTACATACCAACGTCTCCTCTCAGGTTTCTTAGTTGTTGCTCAATGGTGTTGTACAAAGTAATAATGTCTGCTGCATCTTGAGCAAATGTACAGTTAGGTACAAAGAAAAAGAGAGCAATATTAAGACAGCATAGTTTGAAAAACGTACACTGATTCTTTACTATCATGATGATGTTTTATTTGTGTGTGATAAAACTTTAAACATAAATACACAAGCAAGTTGTAAAACAATTTCAAGTTGCTGGTGGCTTGTTAAAGCCTACTGTTTATACTTCGTATATTGAGATGCAGTCAATTACAATGATAAAGGCCAAAAATTTTTTATATCAAATTCGATTTACTTTCTCAGGTCGTGCATAAAATGGCATGAAAATCAAATCGGTTTTAATCGCCTCCCACTCATCTCTCTGTGACAGGAAATACAACTACATTAATTTATGTTTTTTGCAAAAATTGAAAATCGTGAGTAACGCGATATGGACGAATATTCAACACACTGATACATTTTATTGAGTTAAATAAGTTTAGCACATGGCACGGACATTTCAATATATTATTATTGATTGTGTACAAAATTAATGTTGTATTAAAAATAAATTCAGTCTCAGTTTACAAAGGAACAAATTGTAAGCGCACAAATCGATTGTTCATTGTTTGTACACATACTTCGTGCATGACAGCAAAATTTGATTCTGTTCATTAACCAACCTCCAACAATTTTTCATCGTTCAGGATAAATTCAAATCTCTGCCCTTCAGAACTGCGTCCACATTTCTCGAGGTTACCCACAAATCGGTCGCAATTAGTCGTGCACTTGAAAAGATGAATTCTGATGTTAATTTTATGCATCCAGTACTTTCCCATTGCAGCTTTCACATTTGCAGCAGAACACGCCGATGATGGTCCACTAGAGCTGTTTCCAGGTCGTATCGTAACAGAGTGATTGACTAGGATAACTGTGAGACTGAGATAATCGGCAAGCCATCCAATCTTCTCCACCAACTTTTCTTGATGAAACCTCCAAGCTTAAACGTATAATTAAAAGCAAATCATGAGGCATGTGCATTCACACCAAAAAATAAACATGCAAATATTCTCCTGTTGTTAATTCACAATCAGGAATAATTAGGCTAAATAAAATATACTTACAGTATGGATCTTCGTCTACAGCAGGATATATAAGCATTGGGACCGAATCAACGATGAGCAATTTGGTTTTACTATAATTTCCTTTGATTCCCCCAATAAGTTGATTCTTTATTTCGTCCAACTGAGAAAGCAATCCCTCCAAATTTGGTTCTTTAAACACCTCAACTCTTTTCAGGCTCTGTAATAAAAAGTTAATCGTAGTTTTTCTTTGTAATCTTGAATTCAACCTGAATTGTCATTGTTATACAATTTGACTTATTGACTATCTTACCTCTTCGGTTTCGTTACAGAATTTGTAGAGACGCAATACATTGAAATCATTCTTCATATCAAAGTACATAACACAGGAATCGTCATCACTGAAATGGCAAAATTGGGATGTAAGATACAAACAGAGCTGAGTCTTGCCAGTTCCAGTCTTTCCATACAATTCGATTATGTCACCGGGAAATAGCCCACCCCCAAGCATTTTGTCAAATCTATTTTACAGCGATAATAATTACATTTATTTGATATAATTATAATTTTTCTAATATTCAGTGTATGTCATTTTGTTAAAGGTTTATTTTCCTCTTACCCTTTAATTCCTGTGGACCTTGGGACTATTTTACTAGTACTGGCGACTTGCAGTAAACTCACTGGTTCTGGTTGAACATTTTGTAAGACTAACTTCCTTATAACTGAATACTCCTAATTTCAGAAAAAAAATAACCATTAGTTTAGCATCGTCAATACAAGAAAAACATTTATTTGAATAACATATGCTAAATGTGTAGAGATTAAATAATTACTGAATCAGTCCACGTAAGTGATGAACACACAACGTCAGGAGGAGCCTTGAGAAAATCCATAATCGTCTTAATATTGTTATCCGTCAGAAGTTTTATCTGTTCAGCCGACAGAAACGGACAATTGAGAAAACTGATAGCTTCCATTTTTGAAAATCAGCGATCAGGACTTCATGGACAACACAAAATTCACCATTCTCGAATTCCTGCAAAGCAATATAATGGCATTAAAACCAAAACTCAAACTCAGAGTTACGATTTGTTTTTTTCAGTCAAACGATTTGAATATAAAGCAATGTAGTTGTAGGTCCGAATCTAGTTTATCAGAAGTACCTTGAGAAGCAATCAGAGTCGGACTGATTATGTCCTAAAAACAAAAACAGCAAAAATAGAAAATCTGAATTACTGGAATTTGCATTGGACTGGACGACAACAACGAACAAACTAAAAAAGCATTTCTACAAACACGTGTTTTTGTGTTCATGTTCGTAGATTATGCGATCGCATCATCGCAAACAGAAATCAACATGAGAGAGTGCAAGTTGACTCTATGGACTTGACATCTGCTGCAGAACTCAACTTTTTGACAGTGGATGATGCTAAATCATGCATGCATCCATGAATGAGATGCAGCCAGCCACTACTACTAGTCAGAGTCAGTCACCTACTGCGCCGTAGCAAAGACTTGTTGGAAAAGATGTGAATATGATTATTGCAAAGGACAAGCATGAACAATGAATTCCAGAGAGCATGAATGTTGGCGATATGATGTTTTCGTAAACAATATTTCAACCAAACAGTCAATCAGAGCATGATTTGCAGATAACTCTTACATTTTTAATATTTGCGGTCAAATAAAGATTAAATGTACAGGTTATTCAAACGCGATTTAGAAAATGATTTGATGGTCGGGAATGTGGAGTTCGTATTCTGGTTGGGGGGCTACTGGTGGTTGAGGTTGTGCTGGCTCGTCACACCCTGGTTCAGGGTTCACTGGAAGGACACCGATTGGATTGACTGGAAGAATAGCTGGTCCATTTCCACCTTCAACTGGAAGGATTCCGATTGGGTTAACTGGGAGGATAGCTGGTCCGTTACCACCTTCGACGGGAAGGATTCCAATGGAGGAGTGGTCACCTGCAGGTGGGAGCTTGTTGGATGCTCCAGGGTTCACGGGGAGAACGCCAATGGGGTTGACTGGAAGAATGGAAGCACCATTTCCTCCTTCAACAGGGAGTATTCCAATGGAAGATTGGTCACCGGAAGGTGGGAGCTTGTTGGATGCACCTGGTTTGACTGGGAGAACAGCAATTGGGTTTTCTTCAATGGGGAGAACTGAGCTTTCTGGAGGAGGCACGAAACCTACTGGGGGAACTGGCCTGACGGGCCAGATGTATTCTGGTTGTTCAATGGGCAAAACGGACGCTCCAGAACCACCATCAATTGGAAGGATTCCGATGGAAGATTGATCACCAGAAGGTGGAAGCTTGTTGGATGCACCTGGGTTCACTGGAAGAATGGCGGCCCCAGCTCCTCCCTCAATTGGCAGAATGGAAGCACCAGCTCCAACATCGATTGGCAGAATCGAAGCTTCGGCACCGTCTTCAATTGGAAGAATTGCTATATTTTCATCCTCGCCTTCCACTGGAAGAATAGAGGCTCCACAACCAGGCTGTAAAGTGTAAGACAAAATTCCCACATGATTAAGTTACTTGGTTGTAAAACGGGTGGTTTGCATGGGTTTACTTCCTGAGGTCACCGTCGCAAAATAAGTATACTTACAGTTGGCAGAACTCGAATGACTCGGGCGGAAGCTTGGAAAACCAACCCCACCAGAACGACTGACACCAACAACTTCATGATTTCAAAAAATCAGAAATTTGTATGGCTTCAAATGTTTAGAAACTTTCAGTTGGGTAAAACGGAAAAGTGTTGGGTTTGGATGGTTGTATTGAACAAGGGGAAAAGCTGAGTGTGATTCAACAGTGAATTTCTCCAGCATTTTATACTCAAAGCTAACGCCACATTTTCTATGCTAGATTGTATAACATCTCAAAATTAATTAATCCTCTATTGTGCTTCAGCAGATTGGGGGTGATTTTTATGATACTTGAAAATGTTTACTTTCAGAGATTCCTACGTGAATCGGATATTCACCTATACTCGTTTTAATTTTAGTTTTTATTTTCTGATGCAATTTTATGGATATCATAAAACTAATCATAATTTAATTTCGTTTAAGTCAATATTATAAATAATGTGTAAAAGCGTTTCAAATAGTTCTGATTCATGAAGGCATTGTTTATGTGTATTATTATATTTGCGTACCTTTGCTTAAAAATTTGTCAACAATTTAAAAAAGTATTTATTATTATTTCTACAGAATGTTGTATGTAAGCCTATAGTGCCAAGATGCAGGTCGACAGAAATAAGAAAAATGAGAAATTAGGTAAATAAATTTATTATTTTCCGCGTGCACACCTACTTACTAAAGTCCACATAGCATTTAATTGAATTGATGGGGTATATGTATATGTTGCTGTATATCCAAAAGGAATTAAATTTTGAATGCGTGTGCGTAAGATTAAACAAATAAGTGTTCATCTGCCTGGGATGCTGAAGAGCACGTGGTGTGTGTGGTGGTTACATTAGCCATGCCATAAACAATTTACAATATCAGGTAATTACTGTTGTGACGCTAACTTAACTTAGAGAGAATGTGCTTAAGTGAGAAAGAGGGACAAACGTTCGGTTTGTTCTTTTATCACATCAGTTGTTATAATTTTTAATTGTACTAGTAGCAGACAAATCCATACAATAAAAATTCGTATTGTTAATGTAACCGATTGTATAGTAACGAGAGAGAGATTAGGAAAAGTTTTTGCTGAACTTTGTGCTGAATCAAACTAATATTATTATTATCATCATCATAATAAAATCATTATCTCATACACTAATATTTGCGTAATTTGTAGCTCGAGTATGACATCATTCAATATACAATGGTCATGAAGAAAATCATTTTTATAAGAGCCGAATGAAAGCATCATCGTCCTTTGGAGGACTTGCTCAGCTTTCTGCAGTTTACATGTGTAAAAATGTCTCATATAGCTTATGGGATATTTCCTTATTAAGTTTTGTCCTGCACGTCTCGCCGTTATCACTGTAACTTAAGTTCCAGTATCGGTAATTTTCATGTTGAGAATGGATTCTATTGGTTAGAGCTAGAAAGTATTATGTTCCTTTGAACATTTACTTATACATTTTGAATCATCATTTCCTTATGGATTTCCGTTCTTAGCCAAATATTGCTATGATGTGATAATATGAAGACGCAAACTTAGTATTGTCACCATTCTTGCGTGTGAAGATTTTTGACTCGCTGGGTACAACGAAAAATACAGAACTTGTTTTTGGAAAGAAAGGCTATACTCGTTCTATTTTTGATTCTGACCATATTAATTAAAGTATCGAAATTGTTGTGAGAAAGATTTTTTTAATGTTTCATCAGTCGGACATAAAAATAAGAGCGAAATATTAGTCTTTAGAGCGCTTCGCTTGTCATAAAATCATAGAAATATTAAAATATATGTTCTTGATAAAATCATGTTTAAACTGCTCAAAGTCTAAAAAAAATTTAATCGCAATGATTTATCCTATGCACGTATAAAAGACTAAGCAATTCCACAAGTTGGAAAAAAGTCAACTTCTTTAGCCGGTATTAGTGGTAATAAAGTACATTAGTATGCACATGAAATATTATTTACTTTTTCAATTACTTTGGATGTACATTAAAGCGATTTTAGGCCACTATTGAAAGATCAACAGGATGGAATGGGATGATGCTGTCTCTGCAGCCTAAATTCGAAATTGAAAGTGGTGTCATAACAGTGGGAAAGATTTGAAGCTTTGATCGACATAATAGTTATGACATAATGATTGGTGAGTTCATGTGTTTATGATTGAAACGGCAATGGAAATGCATAATGCATGCTGAATTTTCATTAGTTCAGGTAGCACAAGACGCACAAGAAGCAGAGATCTCTTTTCGTAACTTTAAATTTAAATGTGACTTGACTTGAGATCAGTAGTTACTTGCTACCTATACGTAAGTAAGTATGTAAACTACCTACCCAGTAAAGAATATAAAAATGCAACAATACAATACCATCAAATATGAAGCTCAACCAAAATTGTTCAAATTCATAGACCACTATTATGTAAGCATGCATCATAGCAAAAACTGTGTCTACTGTTGGCTGTGTACAATTATTGATCATTGTACTTTTGTCTTCATGGTAGAAATCGAAAGAATCAGGTACTGCAGTATGTATGTACTATGTACAGTTTAGTACAGTCTCAAGTTTGCATGGATTAAAAATGAGCATTTCAAAAAGGAGGTAGTGGTAAGTGGCAAGTGGTAACAGATGCACTGATGTGGTCGCTTTGAAATTATGTTTTTGTGACTTTCATTTTCTCAGAGAGCCATTAATATCGTCACAACATGATGGACTTTAATACGGCAAAAAATAACTCAACTCTGATGATTAGTTGTTATTATTCGTCAGGACTTTACGTAAGCTAAGCCTTATGCATCTTTTTGACAAAAGTGTTGTCTCACGCAATGTAGGTTTGCCTACAAATTGGGAAAATATCTAATTTTTGTAGCATGAGAAATATCATGCATATAAAAAGTAAAACATAATTTCTGATGTTGTAATTTAACGCAACGTTATACGCTATGCACTCCATTTTTAAGCTCTATACAGAATAAAAGATGCATATTATTTGAACTCAATGTGATCACATTTTAATGTAATTTTAAATTCCTTCAGTACAAGAATGTACGACAGTGGAGATTGAAACCGCAACAAAACTGAAACGTAGCAGCAAATTTGTGGACAGAAAAAAAGAGTTTTTTCACTAATTACGACACTTTGAGGAATGGGAGTCGTAATAGTGGATGAAATGTAATATTAAATATTTGATGCTAAAAAGTCCATTAGAGGCACAATTTTAGAGAATAAATCAAATACTTTACTGTTGAAACTTAAAACATTGACAAATACCTCGCAGCAAAAACTTTCTCAGAATCTTTTAGTCAAAGTGAGGCTTTTTAGACGTTTTTAAGTACGTACGTACATCACCTACATCCAACACAACACATAACTATGTTACATCAGCGTTGATTACAACAGCAAGAGCCAGTGACTGGACACATGAATCCCTAGAAAAAACAAGTTAATGCAACGAACCGGAATTCCCAATTTCTACCTGTTGTCAAAAACCTGGATGACTTTTTGTTGCAGATAATGTTAGGAGAAGTAAGATTCAATTATATTGCAAATACATGACATGACTGAGATTGGAAAATCGAGAAAGCAGTTTAAGCATGTACCCATTTTCTAACAAGTTACATGAGAGTGCATCATGCAGGATAAAAGGCATCCGATAGAAATACATATTTGACTGGGCGAGTGTAGTCAAATTAATTGTTTATGTTTTGGATAATATACATAAGCTTGACTTGTTGAATTTAACGTGCGGCCTTTCTTGTCATCGTCATCAATAAATGTCACATTTAGTAGAAGTTACAAAACTGACGAATTTTATTCTGAGTCAATGCTATTTTAATGAAAATAGGACAAATTTATTACATTGCATTGTGCAAAATGTAGAAAAATTACATAATAAACAAGGTAATCAAGTAATTCATCACGAATCATCGTTCAAGCACAATAAAGACAATAGAGAATCTTTCCGATGTATGACATGTTCATCATCACTAAACACGTATTTGCAAAACCGTGTAAAGAAGCTCAAGCAAACATACCAAAACGTAGTCAAGTATTAAAGCGTTTCAGAGTTCAAAGACAGTAGTTCTACAATTAAAGTTAATACCTTAAACGCATGAGACCAAACAAATTATGCACCTAATCTCTAAGTTTATCTTGAAGAGGCTGTCTGTGTTGATATCCTCAACCTGAGAGTAAACTAAACAAATTACATTAAGTAACGGATGTAATGAGCGTATTTACAAACAGATGGAAATAGGAAGTAGTTTTATTCTATGAGCATAAACCCCAAACATTGCACGCATGAGTAGTTTTAGTTCTGAATAAAAATATCACGAATCTTCTCATTGCAATGCAATAAAATCATCATCGGACGAAATCAAAAGTAGAATCAAAAATGGGTTATAAAACACCATTTTTTTTTTTAAAAATACGAATATTTAGTATCAACAAGGAAAATCAGAGAAGGTGAAATGTGGTCTTGTGGTTGATGGTGTGTGTGGCTTTTTAACTGCGACATGAAAATAATAAAAATTTGACGAGTACCATTTTGCAGGAAAATTGAAGCAATTAATGGTGTGTGAAATTGAGGAATTCGCTGAACTTTTACCGAAGCCATATGAAGTAATTTCAACAGTTCCAGCTTCATGCAACCCAATTTTCTATTAAGCTTTCTTTACTTTTTTACTATTTAGATACCTGTATTAAATGAACATCTAAATTTCAGTTATCAACAGCATGTCATATTCTATTTTATATGCTAATTAAGCTATGTATGCGTTGGATAGTAAGTAATTTATGAAGAGGCATACATGCATATCTGATTGCCAAGCAAATTATTGTTTTAGAATTGTCTCAATACTTGTATTAGGTAATGCCTAATCGTATTGAATGAATGGCACTTCACTTCGATCTTACTGAATGCTATAAATGTTCAATAAAACGCTTGGATGAGTGTACATTTTATGAACGAAGAAGCGTCAGCTCATTATGACACAGAGACAGTAGAAGAGGACGAACAACGAACAGTTAGTACCAGCAGAACAAATACCATATCGCATGCAAAATTAATTAGCAGGTAGGGAGCAACTAACCCTCACTACACGCCAGATTCACGATGAATTATAAATGCTTAAGTTTTTCATACTAACCATATAATATTGTGTGAGAACTTGTGCGATCGCACAAAACTACCTGCAACATAATACTGAAATTGAAAATGTGCGAAAGCTTGCAAAAAATGTAACATCCAAGCCAATATACATCCTTCCTATTCTCATTTTTATAGCGCAGCGAGGAGATTACGCGAGGAGTGAAAAATGTTTAGCTCAACAAGCGTCTAATCGTAGTGGTTTCTTCGTAATATTTATATTAGTACATTTGTTCGTATCTTAGTTTACAATAATGTTTTCTACCATTTTTATACTCGTGGGACTAAAATATTCGTTGCAGTTGCTCACAAACTGATTGAGTGAGCTTGTGTGAGAAAAGAGAGTGCATGCTGAATATTATGGTGTGTAGAATTCTCGAACGGTTTATTCGGAAGTCGTACTCCTTGCATTCATCATACAGCAATAGACGTTGACAATATTGCTTTGTATACCAACTCTTCCACCTCTAACAACCAGAATATTTGGCAGCGTGTTTTTCAGTCTTAAAATGATAGTGGTTTGCCTATCGTGTTGAATATACGAAGGATGGAACCGGGAAGGTTTTTGTTAGTTGATCGATAGTGGGAATACAAGGTCTCTCCATGACGTTACATTAGTTTTGCATTTGCACTAGCCAAGAAAACAGGCTTGAAATCAGCTGAAAATGACGTGGGTTTATGGACTAGTAGCAGAAAGTTGTTTTCTATAATGCGTCAAAAGAACCTCAATACATGTGCCACTCCAGAGGTGACTGAAGACTTTGTCATTTACATACAACAACTGAACGGACATGATCAACTTTTATAGCCAGTTTGCCAACATTAGGTGTCATGAAGACATTCTTGCTCCCATACACCCTTACATGTAAATGAACAACATTTAAAGTGCAGAAAAGATTTTTTTGGGATGTGCATGTGATGAGAACGTTTTTCTCCAGCTTGTTCCTCAGCATTCAATTTTTAATTTTAATAATAACAGAGTAGCGGACTGTGAAACTGCAACATAGACCATACAAGTAAGCCAGAGACAATTACCTCAATATGAGATGAAAATCTTGAAAAGGCAACTTATTTGAAATTGATAGATAAAGCCAGCCCA
The DNA here is from genome assembly GCA_034700605.1 of Willowsia nigromaculata. Classification (NCBI taxonomy): domain Eukaryota; kingdom Metazoa; phylum Arthropoda; class Collembola; order Entomobryomorpha; family Entomobryidae; genus Willowsia; species Willowsia nigromaculata. Next base: position 14,140 of record JAQIXX010001598.1, read on the forward strand.
CTAAATTTGTCTTTTATTAAAGACTTTCTTAATCAGGGGTTTATATTGCTGAACTATTTTCCTTTTATATTACATGTACTAGTAGTAATAGGTATGCAATAACAATAGACAAGTTTTTACTAGTGTATAACAAAAGGTCTTAAAATTATAGCATGACGCGGTATGCGATATAAAAACGGGAAGTGCAGTGGTACTGGTAGTTATGAAATGATTGTGCGGTAATAATATTATGTGAACTTTGGAGCGAGCAGTGCTAGTAGGCGAGTCCAGCCAGGTTTTTTTACAATAAGAATACGACCGATTGTGAATTAATGTAGTATATAGTGCACCTGTTTTCCTCCCTCCTGTAATATCTCTTTTAAGTCATAACCAGTAATCATAATAGCAGTGCTGCTCCTTTGTTTTTTGTTACTGGTTCTGGTTTGAGCAAATAAAATAGTACGTTATTATTGTTGCTGCATATGCGTTCAGTTTTGCAGAAAGACACGACATTCAACATTGTTGAGAATTTGCTGAAAAAAGTTGAGTGTAAAATCATAAAAAATAACACCTATCTTGGGTTACACTAGTTTATGCATGATACGACGGACCACAGAATCACGTGAAATGAACTTACACTACATATCCATACGTACCTAAAACGCAAGTTTTTTTCACCTTCAACTGTCGGAGATCGGTGCATATGTACCTGACTGACATTTTTCAAATTTCAACAAAAGAAAATCAGAAATGACTCACACTTGTTCAAGTGCTCGACGCTAAGAATGAAGACTGATTTATCGCCAATCGCCATTTGCAAGAACATAGATAGCATTCCTCATGTGAGCCAACTCCGCACAATTTGTGCTACACAGTTAAAAATCTTCCCAGACTCGTTTGTTAATAAGTCGAAATGGGTTACTTGAAGTGAATTACATTAAAGTTTTTCTCGTATGTACACAGGAAGAAATTTAACAGTTCATTGTTCAAAGTGCATTAATGGGACAAAGGATGCATCCATTTGAATTGTGTCGACCAATGCGTGCACAGAAGTGACATTCGTGTAAATAAATCGTGCGAATGCATATGATGTTGGTGTATAGTTCATTCATCATGTTTGGAGGATTGTGACCCAGAGCCATATAACATTGTTACCACTCATATCTTTATTTTTTGTTTAACTTGAAATGTACCTACCTTAAGTTATTTCAATAAAAATTTAAAATGCCTATCGAAAAGAATTCAGGGACGGACACTGACATGTCCAGGGTTCGCAACTCTACCGGTCAATCAATGACCAGTCTTCAGAAAATTAGTTTAGCAATTACAGGGTCCATGGAAAGATTCTTTTATAGGTAAGATACACTATTGCTATATTTTGATTAATCGTAACGCGTTATGAACGTGTGTTCTGCACCATGTGTTTAGTAAGCATTTACAATTAATTGTATGTTGGCACATGCTATCAAATATTGTAGGTACCTTTGGATCTCACATAAACATCAACTAAAAAAATTATCGTTTTACACCCATATTTCTGAAACATTTTTATTGGTTCTAAATTCAACATTCAAGACATTATGTAAATAACGAGCAGAATGTCTTTGCATATTTTGTTACATCCGTCAACAGTCAACAATTTTAGAATGTAAGGGAAGGGGAGTAATTAACCTGCTTCAAGTGATGCGGTAGCAGGAAAAGATCTTCTTGCAATGCGTTAATAGTCACACATTTGCATCTACACGGTACATTACTCTCTCATTGTCATTCACACACTACAGATTTTTGATCCTTTCAACATTTGATATGGGACATGCATGGCTAGAGATGCAAGGGATAGCCATTGTTTTGGCAGAAGAACTCATGTTTTCTGTGCAAACGTTAAATACAATTTTATGGAAATATTGGGTCAAGTATTAGTATTAAGAATTGGTGCACTTTGTCAATGAAAATATTAGTATTCATATACCCAACGGTAACGGTCATAATGACAAAATACTGGTAAAAGCGGCATTCACACTTCTCGTAAGAATATCACGTTTGATGTGTAAAAAATCAAATGAAATGTTATGCAAGCCTTGTCATATATTCTAGTATCAATTTAGGATACACGTAGAGTCCATACCGCATAAGAAGGAAAAGTGCAATTATGTGGTAATTTACTGCAAACGGTAAAGGTCTCTCAAGATGCATGCAAAAGTGAGGATGATGATGATCATGATCATCATCAACAAGAGGGCAAAGTGCAAGAATGATAGCAGTAAAAAAAACAAAAAAAGTAAGCAAGGAAATCTCTAGGAACATCAAAACATAGTTGTAATGTAATTGTACCAACCAAAGATTAGTGCATAAACTAAATTAGGGTCACGCACTAATCGTATATCTGCCGTGCATCAATGCTGAAGGTCAGGTAAGCTAGCGAACAACACTTTGTGTTAAGGTTTCAGGGCACTGCTAAGCAAGCAGTCGCGAAAATGGTTTGCAATTATTACGCACGTATCTCATATCATAAAAAAAAACACAACAATCCACCCAACATGTGGCATCGCATTTCGCATAACGAAGAGCGTCGTTTGGTAGGAGTCCTTTTTAAAGTTTAGCTACAAACGACTTGTCTTCACAAACACAGAAGCAAAACTGCTAGTTAGGAAACGGCGATAATATTTGTTAACTCTTGTAAGGTTAAGGACAACTCGACATTTTTTATGGTATTTTACATCCGTAGGAAGGAACTGCATTTCTTCATGCTGTTACACAGATTAGCGTACACTGTATATATGCATATTAGCATCTCAGAGGCACAGTCAAAATAAAGAAGAGAAGTACTTTGTAGTCAAAAGGAGAGGAAGAAATAGTCATGACCCATGGCACGAACATTTAATTGAAAATATATGCTGTTAGCCATATTAAATGGCAAGGAAAAGGAAAGGAACGCGAGTAGGAAACAACAATTTTGCTTCTTTTTTCGCAAAGCCAAAGTCAGCAAAATCAAACAGTGAATTGCATGTGCTGTATGCAACGATGAAGGGATTGATATATATATATATATATGTATATACACCTTTCATACAGTTAGCAAAAGCATAATTTATTGTGATTACCTATTACCTTATTATTTTTAGTACAAGGATTATCCTCACAAGTGCAAGTGTTATGAGATATGAAATGAAGCCTGTTTGTTAAATAATGGCAATAATATATGTACCTATCGTTGTTAATGGCTGAGTAATAAGCCAGATCACGGTGAGAATTGAAATGCTCTTGGGAATTAAAAACAAATAAGGCAAACTCGAAAGGTGTAACGAATAATAATGGTTTCAATACAGCGCGCTCACATGATGATAACAATGGGCGAAAGTACAGAAAATTTAAAAGCTTCTCTTGTCTAAATTCCTTGCGTTTGATTTTTATGTGAGAACTTTAGGTCACTGAAATTTGATAGCCCTTAAGTGTACAGCTCGGTTCAGCTAGATGATTTAATGTTTATTTTTACAGATGGGGAGTTATTGTTGCAACATATCCATACTATTTCATTGCGACTTGTTTGCTATTCACTGCGATTTGCGGGCTAGGGCTAGTTAATTTCACATTGGAGAATAGACCTGACCGACTATGGATTCCGAGAGATTCATCCTTCGCCCTCAACACAGAATGGCTTCGTGATAACTTCCCCTCTCCGGTTCGCCAGAGTCATGTAATCATTACTGCAGAAAACGTCCTGGATCCTGATATACTGATGATGGTTTGTGAAACGTTGTGAATGAAAAGAACTACCGGTCTTTTTGCGCATTTAAAAATTCTTGTTTTTTAACGCTTATTCATTTTTAAGTTGTTCCATATACTCACCCATTTATGAATGCCATCCACAAATACTTTCAAATTATTATACATGATTTATGAATGCATGTAACTGTAATACAGATTTTAGACATTCACGAGAGGGTCAACAATATATCCGTGATGGATGGGAAAAAATGGGAAGACATATGCTATAGGTAATTTTTCTGTCTATTGTAATCAAGAAAAGATTACTAATGAAATATTTTATGTGTGGTTGGAACTTGGAAATTATGTGGTTGATTGCATATAAAATCTTAATCTCACTTCGTAAAAGCCGAGTTTTAACTTTTAAAAGTGTATTACATCACCATCAGAATGGTTTCCAGTCTTTTACTAAGTCTTGGCATAAATACCTAAATTTAGAGATTGTAATAGGATATTGCTATAATAATGAGTTTTCCGATTGCACACAACAATTATTACGAAATACTTTTATCCAAGGATTTTGCTATAATGCATCATTATTAAGATGAAAATAGGTTTGGCTGATTCGGATTCTCACCTTACCCAATTGTGCACAACCCGCAAAATTATCTTTAATGTTATTTCAGGTTCACGGTCAATGTTTAATTTGCATTATTTTATATAGAGATACTTTAAGATTGACCACTTACATTTAGGCACTTATATAGGTGGCTGAGCTATCAAGCTTTAAATTGCTTATAATAATGTCTTGAGACATTTTAAGCAGTGGCTATAACTTTATGAGAATGATTCATTATTATTTGCAGTAAAGTAGCAGCATATTTTGGATGCATATATTTGCATACAGTTTAGTATCATCTTAATGTTTAGTGTAGTGCAAAAATACACTATTCCTTTTGAAAACAAACTTATATTGTGTAGCAAACTCAGTTTTAACTACTGAATTTACGTTTAGCTAGTTTTATGTTATAATGACCTGTGTTCCATACTATCATTAATTTTGAAGTAGGAATTAAACCATGGCACATGAAAGAATATGTATGAATCTTTTCAGACTGCCAATCACAAAATTCAACTCTGATAGACGACGGAGAAGAAGGAGAAGATCTGTAAAAAATGAAACAGAAACGCATCATCACGAGCATGATTCGTTGTTTGGATCAGCCTTTTCAAATTTCGACGAATTTGGTTCAGACGACTTTTTCACAAGTGGGTTTGAAAGCAGTACCACCGACAACGATGTTAGAAGTTTTGATCCCATGCTAAGTTTGCCGGAAGACATTTACTGCTCAATTGTCGACAATCTGGACCATGCTTGCTGGGAAGTGAATCCTCTAGAGCTTTGGTCTTACAATCGGAGTGAAATCAGTCGCCTCACAAAAGACGAAATCATTCATGTTTTCAATACGCGCCTAATTAGGTATTTGATTTTGTAACCATTTTTAGCCAGTAGACCTTATGCAAAAATGCAACATTTTTCAATTTGTGACATTTACAGTCCAATATTTGGAAGAGTCGTTAACTACACAGCAGACTTGGGTGGTGTTATTGAAAAGAATTCATTGGGACAAATTGTCAAAGCCCAGTCAATCGCTTTGAAGTGGTTCGTAGCAATAAACCAGACTGAAGTGAGAGCAGGTAGATCAGTTCCTGATTTGGGAACTGGTGAAGTTGCAGATGTAACAGGCTTGGCATGGGAAACAGAGTTCATCGATTTGATGGAAAGTATTATTAAAGAGATTCCCGATGGTACAAAACTTTATTTCGCAACAGGAAGAAGGTACGATACTGGTAGAAACAATGTTGTGGCCCATAATGTTAGCCACTATTATGCTGTTTCATTTTTTACAATAACAAACCACTCGCTAGCAAAATAGCGTTAAAGGACGATTTTCAGCAATGAATCATTGAGTGGCACTTCATTTTTAATTACAGTTTTGGTGATATCAGCCAGGGTCTCATTTTTGACGATGGGCTCATGCTTGTCGCTGGATTTTTTATTATGTTTTTGTATGTCAGCACAATGCTTGGAAAATTTAATTTGGTTGAGCAAAGGGTAAGTAAGAAAATTCTTGATATTGCTAATAATGTTATTAAAGTTCAAGCATGTATTATTCTTCCGTCGACATTCTCATGCAGGCATAGTTTAACCTTCCATACACATGGCGAACAGCCTCGCAATTTATTTAGTTGCATTTTTTATCGATTTGGCGGTCAACCAGATTTCATAAATGCTTGCATGCAGTGAATAAATGACTAATTTCGAGTATTATTATGTGTGCCTTGACTTTCAGCCATTCCTCTCTGTCGCTGGAATAAGTTGTGTTGGTTTGTCAGTCATTATATCCTATGGTATTGGAAGCGCGTGCACGTTGGTGTATGGGCCAGTAAACAAAATTTTGCCCTTTTTGCTCTTGGGTATTGGAGTTGATGATATGTTTGTGATCATGCAATGTTGGAATAATCTCTTTCCTGACTGCCTCACAAAACGAAGCAAAATATCAATTCCTGATCGTATGGGCATGGCACTGAAACATGCGGGAGTGTCCATTACTGTGACTTCTCTTACCGATATTGCAGCATTTGGAGTCGGCGCGTCAACTGTACGTACAGACATACATATTATTATGATACTTAAAGTTTCCTGCAATATTATCGCCTAGTTAGTATTTGCATGCAAACTTAACATTTACCTTCATGTACTCATGAATCAATGTATGCTCGTATAACTTGATTTTAACTCAAGCATGCATTGATATGGTATTACAATCATTACATGAGTGCAAATAATATTTGTGTAGTAAAAAACCCCAAAAATTATAGTGTCATTTTTTACTGGACTATGAGCCTATGAAAATGACACCTACCTATAATTTATTGATTTGTTCATTTCAGATTTTGCCAGGTCTTCAGTCTTTCTGCATTTACGCTGCTATTGGGATTCTGGCTATATTCCTACTGCAGTCTACTTTCTTCGTTGCATGGTTTACTATTGACCAAAAACGAATTGAAAACAGAAGGAATGCGTTTTTATGCTGTATTAAATACAAAGATGATGAGTTCATTCCAAACAGCTACAGTCAAAAAAGCTACGCACAAATATTTTTTGACGAATACTTTTCGAAATACCTTTTCACTCCAGTGGCAAAAGTAATGTGAAATATGACACTTGCTTACTTTTTGGATTCTTGATTCAATGAATGTTTTTTAGAATGACCAATGATTTTTGTGTAGACTTTAGTCATAGTAGCTACGGTTGGATGTCTTTGTGTCACCATTTTTGGTAACACCAAGCTTCGCCAGGAATTCGACCCAATTTGGTTCCTTCCTGAAGATTCTCATTTGTCTCAGTTTCTCCTGAAGAGAGAAATTGCATATCCTGGTATCGGATTTCCTGGTTTTATTGTTGCAGATCAGGTTAACTGGACGTCAAGTTTGCCACAGATGGAGAAATTTGTAAATGATTTCAAAAACTCTGAACACGTGTATGAATTTGACAATTGGTATGATGACTTCAAGGAATACTCTAACAAAAACTTTAAAACAAGTAAGTAGCTCCAGCATCAAATTTTCTCCATCAACGAACTCTTGACCAAATATTTGACAAACTTTACTTTTCTTATACATCCATAAGATATTCCGGAGAAAGCCATAGCTCCCTCAAAACTACATAAATATATGGGAAAGTTTTTGTATAGTCCAGCGGGTTCAAAGCATAGAGCTTACTTCAAAGTAGCTGGTAACTTTAGCTGTGGGGATAAGCTTCCACCTGTGAAGGTATTACCGAAAAGAATGGTTTAATATTATGTGATTGAAAGCTCCTTATTAACTGAATTGCCTGCTGCTTTGCAGATGGTATTGATGCCTTTCCGCTTTAAGTATTTCCACGGCCCCGAGGAACACATTCCTGGAATGCATGCTGTAAAAGCACTCGTGAGAAATGCGAATTTGACATTTAACAATCAGTCGGACGGCAGAATGTTTGCTTGGACTACTGGTTTTGTCACGTGGGAGTCGGATGAGGTGAATACATTATTACGCGCACATAATTTTCAGTCATGTTTCTAATTATTATAAATAATATTTTATCACTTTGATATCTCATACAGCTAATCACTGCGGAACTCTATCGGAGCGTTGCTCTCTCGTTGGCCTGCGTCATGATTACAATCTTCTTCCTCTTAGCAAATTTACGAATGTGCCTTTTGTGCGGTCTCTGTGTAATCTTTACAATCGTAAATGTCGGAGGTTTCATGTACTATTGGGGACTGACAATAAACATGGTGTCTTGCATTGATATCGTTTTGGCGATTGGTCTCTGTGTAGACTATGCAAGTCATATTGGTAAGATAGACATAATGTCTCTTTAGAACTTGTCGCCGTAAGAAATCATAGGATTTCTAACAAGATTTTAAACTTTTTTTACAGGACTCGCCTTCTTGACATGTCCGGGGAGTCGAAACAGTCGAGCAAAGCAGGCCCTACGTAATATTGGCCCTGCAGTTTTAAATGGAGGGTTTAGCACCTTCATTTCAATCAGTCTTTTGGCTAGATCTCAGTCTCTTGCGTTTATTTCCTTTTACAAAGTAAGAATTTATTCGTAATTCGAAATGAAGAAGCCATTGACCAAAGAGGATCTACCTGCTAATGCGTATCAATTTCATTTCAGATATTTACCATTGTCGTTGGATTTGGGCTCTTCCATGGACTTATCTTCCTACCAGTAATCTTAAGTTTACTAGGACCAGACCCATATCCCAATACGTTTACTGCCAACAATGAATATCATTTTGATGAAAAAGGAAAAGCGGTAGAAATGCAGTCTATTTCTCAACGAAGTATTAAATTCGACAAGAGCCATATTCGGGAATCATCTTCATGTAATGAAGATGGCTTGCCGGTGCATGACCCACTAATTCTCGAACCTACTACTTAATTTTACATTTTACTTACATTTCGTAGATAGGGAAAATGATACAAAAATGATGGGTAGCTATACATTTTTTAATTATCTACTTTTCAAATACGACTGATCTGCTCAATCATTTTTAAATAAGCATTTATTTCAAATATTATGTTTTCATATATTATGCTCTCGAAACCTGCTATATATAATGTACAGCATGAATACATACATATTATATTTAGAATAAGTTATAGCTTTATACAGAAAGGTTTAAAGATTTATGTCGTGATAATGTGCAATGACAAAACGATATCCTTCGAATCTTTACCTTCTATGACTGTGATGATTAGATATAATAATATAGTAAACTAATGAATCTAAATTATTGTTGTGATAAAACACTGAGAACTTTTCGTAAATTAAATACACAATGGACCAATAGTTATGGACCTGTTTAGTGCTTGTGTCTAGTTTTCTTCTGAACGAGGCACGGGCTCCACTTGCTTGGAAACTGTTTGTTTTTCAAGAGTAGAAATCCGTAGAGCACAGCAACTGATAATAGCAAAGAACCCTCCAAATATTACCAGAGCTATCCAGTAGTCCAAATAACTACGTGCTATAAAGATACAACACACATTGACAAATTTCTTTTCATAGCAATTATTATGAGTTTTGCAGAAATCAAAGTATAATATGACGTACGATTAACTTTTACAACAAATGTTTTCTGTGCGATTCCTTTCCAGTTTTCGGCTGTGCATTCAAACTCCCCTTCTATTTCTTTTGTGGCCCTCACAATGACATTCCATACTTTAAAATAGACTATGCCATGAATGGGGCCTTCGCGGCGGAAATATTTTCCATTTGAATACATTACAGGTCCGTGCCAATCATCAAGTTAGCAACGAAATTTCATTTGAAATACATGGGTTCGGACGTTAGCAACAATAGCCCGGAGTAAACAAACTGTAAAAATCCGCCGTGTTTTGAATTTTTTTTACATTATGTTGCTCCATCTTTCTTTATAGCATATCTCTGGGCCCTCATAAATAATACATTCATGCCACCTTGATGTGTTGCGTCTGGATTTTCTCTGACCCTCGACCAGTATAAATCAGTTTGATTGAGTTCCTGCAATATAAGTACATGAAGTAATTTGCACCTCTCTGCTAAATTAGTGCATTTAATTATCCTTAGATTGCATGCAGTCACATACGTAGCCGTCCTTTGTCCAAGTGATATGTGGAGGTGGCAATCCCTGGGACACTTTACAATCCAACTGTAATACTCCCAGTTGATTTTGCTGATAAGTTACATTTATAACCCCCTCTAAAGATCCGATAATAACAGGCTCCTGGGGCTCTACAAGTATGTAAATCGTATACCCATTAACTTTGTGCATATGTGCTTCAAAACGGTTTGCTTTTCAAAAGGGTACATGTAAACTTCTACAAATATGTCATTAATTGCAAATAAACCTGTAACGTTCAGCTCCAACTTTAGTACTCCAGGTGTTCTGTCATACCATCGAGGAACTATGCACTCAACATGGCTCATATTTTCGTCTGCAGTGATTAGATACTCTTCTTTCTCAGCATCATAACGGTAGAACCAACAATAATCCATAACATACGGATAGGTAGCAGAGTCATACCTGTCTTTCTCTGGGGCTAAAAAGGTATGAAAATTTTCCATTTGAAAGGTATGTGTGAAACAGTCATTGGAAACTGCAGTCTAAAAATGATTTCTTACTTGCTAAGTTCATAACAGTTCCATTTTTCCAAACAATTCTTTGTATTCTTCCTATTGCGTGATGATATGTAAGACCACAACAGTCAATCACAAATCTGTCTCCAACATATAAACCCTCTTTACGAAGGTCAAGAAGTTTAAATTCCTGGTACGCGTTAGTGGAAGAAACGTTTTCCCACTTGGATACTTCAATTCTTATCGTCAAATTCACATCATAATCATAAGTCAAATTTTGAATGGGGGTTGTCGGGACTGTTGGTGAAAAGCAAATCCTTTCATTCGGGTGAATGTCATAATGGCTATAAACTTGGGAAAATGTAGGAAACATACCAAATGAAACTTTATCAGTATCTGGATATTTGAATTCTGTTGCGTATTGCCCCGAAAAATCTACCCCGTTTCCAACACATTGCATGAGAAATGGTTGGACCAATCCATAGCTCGTTGTATATGTGCACTGTCTTCGACTACTTTTACCGGAAGTGCGTTTTACACCGGATGTTTTGGCTGAGATCTGAGGCAGATATGTTTCATTATTTATTACTTATCAGCTCGGTTATATTTATTAAAAGTTAAGAAACCTACCGTCGGCAATAATTGCATGAACACCAGTTTTTTCATGTCACACTCTGGGATGTTGTTGCATGTAATTACAATCAGCTCAGGAGATCCTGTTGAATTTGAGCAACATTCTACTCCGTCTCCGCTTCGTCGCTGCCTCCAAGTACCGATTCCATCAGTGTCGTTTTTAAAGGGAAACTCAATATCTTCAATAGTTTCTTTGAATACAAAATAGATTTACTAAAAAATGTTCACTCAAATAACTTGCAATGTTTAGTGTCAGGGTGTCTACATCAGTACCTTCTACCACGTTTATTATCAGCTCTTCTTTTCCTATGGAACACTTGTATTTTCCTAACATTGATTCAACCTCGCCCTTTTTAACGGTAAAACCCCGCTTCGGGTCGAAGCTTTTTTTTAATGACAGTTGTGCCCAGTTTTCATCTTCCTGAAATGCCAAATATTCCACCTTTCGCACTTCGTTTTCACAAAGTATTAAAAACTATTTGCTGTAATTTCTGGTACCCCTTTTTTGAATAAGGAAATCTGTGCATCTCTCCTGGAAACTTTACAAGGGATTATCACAGAGTCCTTGTTATTAACTCCAACTTCGATCTCGTCATCCGCATTCACAAGAGTTCTTGCTTGGTCATCATAACCAGGAACAAATACGTACGTACTCTTTCTGAGATTATCATCTTCAACCGACTGACATGTATATAGGCCAGTGAAGCTGACCTCGTTATTAATTTCGACATAACTGATGAATTCTTTGACTTGCATGTTCATCGATTCTTTTTCATCATCCAATATGCCCTTAGATTGAGTGCCTATCTCGTCTAAAATAATCGGCTTTTACATATGAAATAATAAATAATAAGTCACAAGTTGTCACAAGTTGAGAGGGATTTTTATGAATACATTACATCATTTTAAATTTTATTCTTTAAACTCACCTTTACGTCTGTCATGACCCAATACACGGGATACGATGCGTGACAGGTCAGTAAAATGTGTGAAACCTTTGCAGTGTCGTTAATAATGTAATCATCCTCCTCTTTAATTAGAATATCTGGCTCGGAATTTTCCTCTTCAAGAGTAATCCACGCACTAGACTTTGCATTTCTATAGCGGGTCAGAGATATAACAGGACCAATGTTCCCAGAAGTTGTTCTTTCACAATTTGCTGCTTTGTAGATGACATCTTTGGAAATTATGACTAGCCATAAACAACCCACAAGACTATTTGCATGAACCATTTTGTTTACTCGGGGGCAGGGGAAAATATATTTTTCAAGTGTGTTTCTGCATTTTATTTTTGCAAATACATCATTCAAAAGGATGAAATTTTTTGTAAAACTGAGATTATTTTGATTTTGTAGTTCAAATGCATTTGTACAAGCATTTCATACTTTGCTCAAAATGAATCACATGTACGAAAGGTTTTCAACAAACTGGAACACCAGAGTCCCTACTTTTGTCAAATGAAATTGCACACAGGACCGCAATCACAAACATGATTTGAGATACTTCATGGAAATAAAAATGCTTTTTGACATGCAAACTCGATTGATTGGTGCACACGGAACAACATAGTTTTGCATGTTATTGATTCCTATTTTGTCAATTGACATGCACATTTTGGATTAAGCAAAATACATATCACTTTATTAGTTTCATAGTTTTTAAATAGTTCAAAACATATCTTGCAGAAGAGGACTCGCTTGAAGACGCGAGCCCTTCCACCAATGTAAAATGATCGTCGTCTGAAGAAATCCACAACTGCACGTTCGTATACATTACCTTCAATTTGTCAACATACATGCGAGATTGTCGCTGAAACTCTGGAGAATCAAATGATCCAACACAGACCAAAATGGGAACTTCTCGATTAGAAAACTGACATGGATGTAGTAATGGACTTAATCGTTGGGCTTCATCACTAGAATTCATAAAGTGCATGTTGTGCCAATTCTGTTGTATTGTGTCCAGACTCATTTTATTCCAAAAGGAATTTTTACCATTGAAATGTTTTTTCAACTAACCGTGTAAGCTGCAAAGCGTCATTAACATAAGTAGGTACCAAAGGTCGCAGGTCAAAAACTCCGGCAAATAAAACCATCCCACGAAGTCTCTTGACTTCAAGTTGCTTGTGTTGGGACAAATCTTCATGCAAAAGACTAGCTGCCAACTGACCTCCCGCACTGTGTCCGGAAACAATAAAGCAACCTTTATTGTCCTGCATAGCATGTCCCAATGCATTATAAAATTCTTCTTGGATTTGGCCCACTCGTACTTTAAGAATCATTTCACATTTACGTCATCTTTAAAACCTCATCTGAGTTTAGCAACAAATCAGTAGATCGATAACAACAAAACATATTTGAACCTTGTGGAGCCAATGTATATCCAAGAACAATCGTTTTTACGCCATTTTCGTAGAGATTTTGAGCAAAAAGTCCAGACATGTCTTTACTCCCCTCTGAAATATCAAAAGTATTTGCTTACATGTGCAGTAAAGAGGCCTGTACAAACCTTTTTGTAGTATTGTAAAATGCTAATGATCGCAATTCGGCATAATGTATTATGGAACCTTGCCAATATCCACCATGTACCCAAAACACAATGGGAGATTCTTCTGGGAGGTCAGTGCCATACACATCGTACCTTTGTCTATCTGAAGGTCCATATGAAACGTCTAACTTGTGAGGAATCCTTTGTCTAGCTTTGCGGGTTTCTAGCGAGAAAAAAATGAAGAAAGAATTAGTAATGCAGTTTTGGTATAACATCTGGGTGGAAGAAACGTTTAGCATGCAATTTGCCAGAAACATGCAACTATTGCGAAGGGCAGACAAAAAAGAAGAAGAAAGACTATACCCTTTGAATTATGTTACCATTTATTGCACTTTCGACTCTTTTTAAAATGGTTTGCTATTGCATATCATACCATCAATTAAAACGGATATGTGCTGAGAAATTACTTCATCTGCAGATTTGGTTGGATTCCATCTGCTTGGGGACATTTGATTTTCCAGCTCCTGAGTATGATAATCATAATAATAAAAATTCTATTATTTTATCATGTTACTATAAACGTTAATATTTTATAAAGCCAGACACCATCCTTTTTTATAAAGTTGGCTAGAGACATAATCATGAATGTGCTTGGTAATATTTTGTTTTGTAATGCTAACCTCCTTTGTCCATGTTTCCCATTTTTCCATTCCGGCATTCGATTTCTTTATATCAGCAACTCACAGTGTGATAAAATAATACAATTAAATTGTAAGTCTGACTGCGCTTTTGGGGTCAGCAATTCTTATTTAACGACATCCACACCAAAATGTTTGTATTTCTGTTTCTTAAATACTAAATACAGAACTGAATTCTGCTATAAGGCGAAGATAAAATGTTGAACTACTGAACTGTTATACCACCACCTTTTGCACATTCCATATTAAAATTTAAACATGCAAACCGTATCGGCTGCAGTAATGGGAATCGATGAAACCTTATATTTTAAAAACCAAGTGTGCATGATATACATTTTAGTCGAAAGATATCTTGCAAATGTAGTTAGATAATGAACCAATACGATTTTATAGAAACTTGACATTTGGGATACCAACGTGTGTATATTCGTTGTGTTGAGAATCGAATCAACGTAAAGTGCTACATGGATCAGTCAGACTACAGATCATGCAAATGTTAAAGTCGAAGCCATAAAAGTAAGTCAGACAGAAAAGGGTTACATAACATTACATGGGTAAGCCGTACATGCTGTTAGGTAAGTATTAGATAATAATGTGAATGCAACCGAATTTCATTCAAATTCAATGATAATGTCAATATCCAGTGTATAATATAGTTTTCTGAATAGGTAATCTCATATTTATTACATCCACATTGCAGAGTAGTCATCGCTTAAAGTGAAATCGTAATTATTGATTATGGATTGGTACTTGGCTTTGAGTTTGATAGCAAGTTCCTATAACGTTAACATACCTACTGATAGATAACTTTGGTAAAATTGTACAATCACACTGCGAAAAATTTATTTGGACTGGTTTTTAAATAAATATTCATAAAAGTGTCTAGATAGTATTAAAATATTATAGATGTAATGCATGATCTAAGGTGTGTAGTTAAACGTTTTATGGGGGTAAGCTAAAATCAAAATATGTAATCATGTGATATTGGTGGTCCATTGTAGAGACAGACTTGCTCGGAGGTATATTGACGCTATAAACGATTTGGCCACTTTGTATATAAGAGGGGTACATGGGTAATAAAATTTCCGGAAGAGAAGGATTAGGTACAAATTGTGTTAACGAGAGAAGGAGAGAGGAAAGGCTCAGTTTAGAGTAAATCTTACCTCCATCATCTCTTCCGAAATTTACCTTTTAGATTTATTGAAGGTAATAACTTGAATTATGTGCAGTTTTTGTCCACTTAGAAGCTGCGATTTTAGATCGTGCTTTCATGAGTTGGAAAATCGAAACAGAAGATTTACAACCAATTTATGGGCTAACCAGTTACCGTTATCCATTTACCACTGTTGACCACCAGCATATACCATCTAGCTAAACCTCAGCATAGAAAGGAAATTCTTCTTGTGAGGCTTTTTATTATGTGCCTATGTGGGTGGGTGTCGCATCGTATCATGTAATGAAAGAGGAAATAAAATCCCGTCTTCTTGCATTTAGGGTTGTCTTCCTACTAACAAAGTAAACACAAAATCTGAGTCCACGTTTAAAAAAATTTATCGTAGTATATTGGATTATATTAATATTGCCCGAGCAGCAAAATCTTTAATTGTTGTCATCTTCGTCTTATAATCGGATCAGCTACAAAACTTTTTACAACTATAAAAGTCATGCTTGGTTCGCACTTTGCCCCGATTTAAGGTTCAATCTTTCAATGCCTACATCGTGATAGTAAATCATGAGTTAGTCTCGTGAGATAAGACTGTTCCAGCCACCATTCTCAAGATGAATTAACTTTTTTCATGATATTTTGATATTACATTCAATGTATGCATTAAATGTTTAAAACAAATCGGTACAACTTTATTATTTCTTCATTTTCAGTGTTTGTAAGTTTGTATGAATGCAATAGAAAGACCTCACAAGTAATACTTTGCACCCCATAGATCTGCTTCTCTTCTTTGTTTTCTTTCAAGCATCCATACAAAACACGTCCCCGCAGAGTTAGCTTCTGAAAGAGTAGGTGGCCTCGAAGGAAAAGCACTAATTGTTTATGTTACAAAATAAGTCTGCATTCATGTTTAATACTGTTTTTAATGGTCTTGTTGACTACACACTTTTTTATTCATCAACTCATCATCATGCTAGATGAATATATAACAGGCCATTTTCAATGTAATTTTGTTCCAAGCAAAGTGCATCAGTCAACGCCTACAACATTTCTTTCAAATGACTTTTGAAAACTAAAAACATCTTTGTTTATTCAAAAATCTGTAATCCCCTTTGAAGGACTCTCATTTCAGTATAGAGATGCAATTCACGCACTGCTTTGATAAAGACAATTAGTTTCTTTGCATGGAACAAACAGTGTAAGCAAAAAATACTTTCATGTGTGACAGTCTTTATTTTTCTCACGTCATATCTTTAAGCTTTTTAGTCTGGTCCCAAATCGGAATTTGTCTCAGTCATTGTTTACTTCAAAATTCTCATCCCATCGTCCTTCTTTCTGCAAGTTCTCAGGATCCAGAGAGGAGATATGTTCTCAACCTTGAGAACGTTTCACAGAACCTCAAAAACTTTGTAATGTTCTCAGCAATTTGAATGCCCACGAAGAAGAAAATGTGAAGATCTTTTAATAATGGCACCATCAGCAATGTTTTCTTGTTAACATAAAAATGAATATTATGTGTGAAAGAAGATAAGTGTGTATAAACTGGAGCTTCCTCTTTACACGGCTTATTTGTATAAACGAAGATTACATTTCAGCAATATACTTTTTTTCCTCTTCTTATTATTGATGTCATAATATGCTATACATACATAAATGATTTCTAATCTGTTCACAGTGTGCGATCCCTTTTTTCATTCCTGAATTAGTACGGGTTTGAGTTGCTTTGTTTGTAGGGTTTGTATTCTTCTTCTCAAAACCAGACAGAGACACGAAGAAAAAACCTTTGAGAGTTCATAAAAATTGAAATCTTTCAAGGTTAACCCCAACAGAAAATTATCACATGAGAAAGTTTAATATTTAAGAAGACATGGGAATCCATCTCGAAAATCTAATGAAATCAAACGATGAAGGAAAGGGACGAAAGCGGATGCTGGAAAAAAAGAGGCTCCCTAAACTCTCATACATATAATTTGTACATACCTAGTAGTAAAAAAGCTATACACTGACATCGTATTATTAAAGTGCAATCATTATACTCCCTTTCTCTTTAGTAATAAAAATCCAGCAAAACATTTTTTCAGCTATGCATTGACACGATTGTCGATCCATTTCAACTTGGATCACAATAATTGTAATGATGTACTAGAGCCGCCATGCGGTTTTAATAAATTTTCCGGTTCTCGCACAATTTCCCGTCAATTCCTTTTTCCGTTACATGGTATGTATGTTTTAGAATTTCATATTCAGCATTGCTGTAGCATTTGTTATTCCGCTTGGGTTTTAGCACTTGACATTCAGCATTGCTTTAGCATTCGTCAGTTAGAATGGGTTTTAACATTTCACATTCAGCATTGCTTTAGCATTTGTTATTCATCTTGAGTTTTAGCATTTGTTATTCAGCTTGGGTTTTAGCACTTGACATTCAGCTTGGGTTTTAGCACTTGACATTCAGCTTGGGTTTTAGCACTTGACATTCAGC
>JAQIXX010001599.1:0-31950 GCA_034700605.1 Willowsia nigromaculata
AATATTGGCTTTAAAGAAATACTGTACCTTTCTCACTACTACATTGACTCGTGAAAAGCAACAACACACCAGCACACGAAAACACGAAAACTTGATTGATTGACATGGTTTAGAACTTTAAAGATGAAGTTGAGAAACTTATAGTTGCTCTGAGAAGAACTGGAGAGAAGGATAATACAAATTGGAATGATGATTACTCCAACATATCCTCGGGTTTTTATATCCTGGGACAACTGCGAGTATTCATTTGTAGGAGATATTATATTGGATAAACAATGATATGAAAATGTAATTATCTCCCTGATAGTTTTAAAATTTGTTATTCAGCCTTCTGTTTTAAACATTGTATTATTTTTTATGCTGTTTACTCCATATTTTTTGCACCAAGATAATAAAACAAACAGAAACAACGCAGTGCATTTCCAAGGTTTAGCGATTAATAAATATTTATTGCACTTATCTTACATGTCGCAGAACTTTTTTGGAATGTTGAATAGCAAACGTGTTAGATAATAATTGCAAAAGTGCAGATGTACAGCTTGGCTTAAGAGAATCCATCAATTTTTTCCTGAATTTTATATTTTTGTTTTCGCTTGAAAAACATTAAAATATGTAAATATTATAGTAAAAAGGAACAACCAATCTCATCTACCTTAGCTACATAATATGTTATACAATTGCAAAGGCTTAAAATTATGCACTGAATTAATTTCATTTTATTAGCACTGGTTTAGTTTTGAAAAAATAGTTTTTGTTATTCTTTGGTTGGCTGCATCGATAATTCATTTGTGAAGCTTACCTTGATGCTACTGTTCTACATTTTGTCAAATTTGCAATAAACGATAGAGCACAATCAAATATTCTTCAAAGCTTTAAATTGTAGTCTGGTCATTGATGAATATTATACTGGAGAATGTATGCATTTCCTATTCATTTAGTATCAAACTCGGATAAAAACGAAACAAAATGCGATGCAACATTATTATTGATTATCATGCAGCTGTTTTAACAGCTATAATAGATAAAACGATGACTAGAAAGAGGAAACAACGAAATAGTTTTAATGATTGTCAAAGGAATCATCTTTTTCTCTAAAAATCCTCGACACGAGCTGCCTTCGTAAAATTAATTATGTTTTGGATGAGTCACATGTGTATATTAAAATTATTCATTGAGTTTTACATGCAATTATGGCAGGGTCTCAGGTCACAAAAAAGCTTATTAAAAACCAGTATGGTAACTAAAGGATTGAAATCAGAATGCTGACAACAGATCAATGCTAATTTGTGATTTTTGTTCTGTTAGTACAAAAATATCAAATGCAAACTGTAAAAACATTAAAATTATTCGAGTAAATCATTATCTTTACAGGAAAGGTCAGCAATACAAAAAATCATTGGTGTGGAAGGGATTTAATAGTGTGCAAGTTGAAGGAGTTGCTGTTGTTTGATTCTGGAAGATATAGTGCTCTCTTTAGGCACCTTTAATAGACAAAAACTACAAACACATGGTAAGCTAATGCTTATATCAATTCGTAGTAAAATGGTGAAAATGAAATTTAATTACAAATAAAGCTACTTGTCCTATGCTCATTGCTAAATATTAGGCTACTTTTTAAACGATCTGAAATAAAATATCGCTTTCTTTGCAGCAATATACAACAGCTTATTCAAAATAAAGCCATACCTGCTATGTTATAACATTCACATTTATAGCTGGATCGCAATAAACCGCAAGATGAAACTATTGACTTTGAACTACTCAATATTTAAAAAATTAAAATTTACACGTGTCTACCAATTCTGTGTCAATCCGACCTCTTCCGATCCATTTTATGCATGAAATACACTTGGTTAATTTCTATGTAATCATGCTAATCTTCGGCACATTAGACATAACATAGTCTTTGATACGCGCATAATTTCATTCCAGATTATACTCATATCTCTCATGTACCCGTCTGGAATTGTTAATGCCAATATGCAATTTAAAATGTTTTCATAAACATAAATTCTTGAAAATGCAGTTTCCTGTCTGCATCAGTATCATATCATCTATCCAATGGAGCTCCTGAATAAATCTACAGTAAAAAAGTCTAGCAGATAGATAGATACAAATGCCAGCAACAATGCGTAGCATTTTGTAATGAAGATCTTGCTTGGTATGATGCTGGGAAACATTTTCTAAAAACTAAAAGGATTTCTAGAAAAGAATATAATAATTCACTTTGAACCTTATCCGCTTTCCAGAAGTCACTACATTATTCTTATCTGTGCTAAAGGGCATTTTGCGATAGAAAAGCAGGTAAATATTTAAGAAATAATTTTCAAGAAAAATATAAGAGAAATCTGACGTACATTCAACAATAAACGCATTGGCAGAAAGGAAATCATAATCGAATGGAATGTCAGATTGCGAGAGGATGACCAAAAATTTTATCTGCATGATTTCCATAAGTTCAAATATTATAGATTGACCTTGTACATTGTTTGTCGAGCTCGATAGAATCTCAGTAAAGATAAAGTAAAGAAAGCATTCATCTAGTCACGACGTAATTCATTAAAAATTGGATTATGACGAGGACGACAACATAACACAACAAATTATGCAGATGGTTTTAGTGACCTCACGTTTTTTTTCTTTTTTACGGCTTATTTGTTCTGGCATGTGGATTTATATCAAAGGCAAAATCAAAAGCTCCTGGAGAATATTTTGATATTTAAAAATCCCTATCCATTTTCTGATCGATTTTTATACAATGTAAAAATGGTCATATAAAAAGAAGCCATTAAATTCGGATTATTTTGTGTTAATTCGCCCTATGCTACAAAAAAATTTTATAGTTCTTAGTGGTAGTACTCAAATTCAGAAAAGTTAGATTTAGTCAGAGGATTTGATCCTTCCCATTCTACTTGGCAGGATTGGATCACAAATGTATTGGTTTGTCCTTTTTATATTACAGATTTTATTAAATTTTAAGTTATTATATGAGCGGGGACTGACAAGTTTCTACCTGCTTGTCTAATCACAACTGATTCGCCAAAATTGACCTAAAACGTCAGTTTTATGCAAGCATGCCTGATTTAATATTTAATGCATTCTATTACTGCTAATTTCCGTTCAGGTACACTAATTTGCACTCCACCCTACACTAATCAAGACTGATGTGTGTTTCTTTTCCAGGCCTTGTAGATCCGGTCATCAATCATGCAAAAAAAATCTGAAATAACTATCAGATTTAAGTAAGACGATTCCAAATTTAAATGACTTAAATATGACGCGAATCTATATGTTGATTCTACAAATAGTTCCAAAACCTCGATTTAAATTTTCTCGCTACTGTAATCATAACAATATTTAACTTGATTAGGCTAATTTTTGTCAATAATAATTGCAATCAACAAATTAAAACTTTAATATGGCAATGTTTTTATTTCTATCTTCCTTCAGCGTAACATTAAAACATAAGGAATAGAATATTTTTAACATTTTGAATACAAACATTTTTATTTGGTTTTTACTCACAAGGGAACATTCCAACGTGTCGATGGAATTGAACTTTCATACTCCGCGTGGTAAACGTACATCAATTGACTTATATACAGGTATACTTACTTCTTGTAATAGGACTTTTTTTCTACCATTATTGCTGGCCTTCAATTTGCAGTAGTCACAGACATTATTTCGGTTACGTTTCAATAGCACATCTACATCTTATGAATGAAGCTCCGGAAAATCTTTGAAGCTACCATTTCATTTCACGGGCTCATTTAAACATCTTGTCGTCGTCGTAAATCAATCTTCCTAAAAAATTGAAAAGAAACACGAACACATTAATAGATGACAGGCGAAGCTCAATCGATACAATAAGTTTCATTCATATATAGCAAACCTTGAAATCATATCAGTCGCATTTACAATACGCATGAAAATTGCATGTTTAATCAATGAAAAAAGCGAGTGTTGTATTCTTTGATATTTGAGAGAAATGACAATAGAGGCATTTTATAGCATGTGCCATCTACCTACATAATAAGCTGTAATGGAGTGTTATGTTTATGCATCCAGTTGTCCTAGTTTTACCTCTTTGACTGGTGGCAGGTGTCCTAATGAATCTTGACAAACGGCAAACTAAATAAATCATGTAATGATTTTGCTCTTCTGCTCGCTCGACATCATCCATTTGTATTTTCACACAATTATTCAAAACTTGTTCGCATCTCAGATTTGATCTGTCAGTCCACCTTCTCTGCTCTCAAACAATAAATGGGTGAACATTTCATTTCCTTTTTCATAAATTCATACTGACTGCTTGTATGAAACTTTTTTCCTACTTTTGTAGGTTCATTGACTGAATTTGACTGTCTTTGCATTTCTAATCTACCAAATATGTAGAACAATTTTTTTCTGGTGTATCACATCAAAAAAGTTATACAAAATGCCAGTGACGGTTTGGATGTTTCAATCATATGTGGTCACTAAAATTATCAGCCTCCTGGCACTGGTGATTCGTAACTTTTCATTAGTTTTGGTAGCTCTGCTCTTACAAGTAAATATGGTTTGATAGATAAAGAAAAAAGAAGGGAAGAATATATCAAAGTTTCACTATCCGCAAAGCCGAAATTTGCGGAAACGTTTCTATCTATGCACTTAATTGTTAAGTCAATTTTTGCTGAATCAAAATGTGTTATGGTTATAGTTACCCATTACTTTTGTAATAAAACTGTGTAATCCTTCTTCTAATTCTCAAAATGTGATTTCTAGGAATTTAGGCTAAAATATATTATGACACGTAATACATGAAAATTAACATATTTGTTATTACAAAAGTTCTTTGGGAACTTTCCACATTACTTTTATGATTTTCATCACTCAATCAATTTGCTATGCCACACGCATTCTCACAAAAAATCCTCTCAAACAAGAAGCACATGTAGTCGGTAATTGGGTGTTCATTGTATTTTTCATATCTATGCAGGCAGAGAGAGATCACACACATGAGGTTTTCACAAAACTCATAAATTTTCGAATCTATTCCTCCAAAGTGCATCATTTTGGACCTCCTTTCATTTTCCTCATCCGCCAAAGAAACAGATTCCTAAGGCTGTCACTTTTTTAATTCATGATTTTATGGTAGGTAATGTTCCAGCTTGAACGAAACCAATTTAGTTGCCCTAAAGACTAGTTTGATGACCGATATATTTAACAAGTTATGATGTTGCCTGGCATACCAAAATATAAAAAGCGAAATTATTGCTTAAGTAATTTGCACTGGGCTTTTAAAGGCTATGAACCCATCGTCACACGTGTATCGTCAAATCTTCCCATCATCAAAACTTTTTGCCTTGCCTTTTTGAAACTTTAAATGCATAAAGAACGAGTGCTTTCAAAAATTATTGGATTACATAGTAATTACGAAAAAAAAACTTTGACAGAATTTGATGGAGATTTTCCAGGAGTCATCTTCTGCTGGCAAATATAATGTGCGGCTTATTTTATGTCTTATTAGTTCTGCTAAATCTTTTTGGATTAATTATAGTCCATGTGTAAAACCAAATAACCATTTGTTTACAAAAATGTAATGACACTAAACAATTTTCTAATTTTGCCTGGAACATCCATTGAAAACCTCATCTCATTAATCAAGTAATGTTACAAGGTGATCATAAGTGTCACCCCAAAAACTATATCAAGTATCACACATTTATCTACATCAACTCATAAGCCCATCAGCAGCAGGTTTTTGATACCGCCCAGAATGAATTACTTTACAATTTTTTGTAGAATCCATTTATTTTGCGAAGCAACATCATTAACTCTGCATGCATCTCCAGTACATAATTTTATGTGCTCTCCATTCTGGAAGATTTCCAGCAATTTGCCGACATCATCATGGTAATCATCGGCACGGCACAATAGACTATAATTTGTTCATTGATACGCACATAATTTCATTGTAGATTGTACTTGAATCTCGACTGATGTTTACGGGTGAATCTTTAATCCAATTTATAATATTTTCGTACGTGAACATGAGCAACGTTCGCTTAAATTCTTAAAAATGCAGTTTCCTGTCCGCCTCATCGCCATCATTCATACTATGCTTCCAGCTAAATAAATCTGCAGTAAAAAAGCCAAACAAAAGCGGAATGCCAAAATTAACATCTATGGCAGGTTGCAATGGAGATCTTGGTCATATACAACTTGTATGCATTATATTCATTTTCAATATATTGTATTTCCCAAAACAGGCTGATGGCTAAAAATAGTTACCTAAATATTTTATTTTGAACCTCATTGACTTTGCAGTGCTCACTGCACTTTGTCTTTGCCCCATCACTCTGTGCTAAATTGGGTGTAATGACTTTGGCAACCAGCCCAATACCTAAAATATCCAAATAAGATAAGTATAGCCGTTTTTTGTATAAATTGTGACATCTCGTGAAGCGCTGGTTTGTTTACGTGAGGGATCATGACCCCAGATCTGTTTGCGAACGTGTGCTAAACGACATTTGCGATAGAAAAGCAGGTAAGCTTTTTAGGGTTTATTTCAAGAGGGAAATACGAGAAGTCTGACGCACATTTAATATTAAACGAATTGGCAGGAAGGAAATCATAATGGAATGGAATGCCAGCTTGCGAAAAGATCAAAATCAACTTACTGCTTATTTGGTACGCTGTGCATGGGAGATCTCACAGACATGTAGTTTGCGACGTGTAGAACTTTTACCTCAAGAGAGAGAAAGGGCAGTATTGTAGCATTTCGTGATATATTAAAATTTCCTGTTTGTAAGGGAAAACGTGGCAGACAGTTGGGCACACGCACAGTAATACTCGGTTGGTATTCAAACTTGCTCATTTTTTATTGACAAAAGTTTCGAGTCGCGTGTTCCTTGATTCCGATTGGGAAAAGTAAGGTTTTTTATACAATGGAATGGAATGGATTTGTTGCGTTGTGAAAAGCCGTTAGAAGATTGGAAGTATGTTTGTTCTGAGGGGTGAGTATTATGGTGTGAAGTGAATTTTAATTTCATAAAGGGTAAAAACAGGCAATGGGATAATGTGTGATTATAGTAGGTCCTATCTGAACTGACTGTGAAAAAACATAATTGCAGATTTCAACTTTTAGGTCAACTATGACAAATCAAACATTATTTTCAACATTTCTTGTAAAGGTTGGATGACTGACAAAAAAACCTGCCTAATGGATACATATAATTAGAGCAAAGATTCATCATTCATCGCGTCAATATTGATAGAATCTAGACAAAGAAAATACCTGGTCAAGACAAAATTCGCTCATAATGAAGCCATAAACTCGGATTAGTGTGTATTGATTTGCCCCGCATCATGCTTGTTTTACTGGGATTTTAAGGGCTAAAAATTTACAAAACTTAGATATGGTCAGGGGATTGAATCCTCTCTATTCTTGCTGTAATTGTTTGTTCAAAATTTCATAAAGTCTTGTGCAAAAATATCCATCGTCTCTTTGCCTTCCAGTTTTTTGAAGAACATGGATTATGCCGGGGTCTCTTCTCTTTTTTCTCTCAGAATGGCATTACATCATATTAATATTCATGGAAGGAAAAAAACATTTTATTTAAATTGTAGGTTAATTGTTCGGGCTAAGGAGAGTTTCCAGAGTAAAAATGTGGGCAAGCGTGAAATTAAAAATTGCCTATTAAAAATTGATTCACCTACATTTTTCTAAAATATCACGTATATGCACGAATGGATAATTAAATTCTATTCAATCTTTCATGCATTTCATTCTGGCAAGTTTCCGTTAAGGTTCACTAGATCAAAATTTGCACCCCTCCCTTCCCTATACTAATCAAGAATGATGTGTGTTTCTTCTTGTAGATCCGGTCTTGATTTATGCAAAAAATTACATAGTCTGAAAGAACGAGTCGTTTTTATATGATTTCAGAATTACACACACGTGCGGTTTTGTCAGAGAGACGAGTTAATCGCCCTCTGTTACTTCTTTCCATCAACACACTTTTATCTTCGTTTGATTGAGCTTTTGAGCCTTTACAGAAATATTAATGATACTACCAGTTTTATAGTTTTAACGGTTATTGCTAATGGTATGAATCCCCCCTCTGGATGAAATTGATTTTAATCGTCAGTAATTATCGTCGTTATAGGGCTCATTGTGTATATCAAAGCGATAATCTAAATTAACAGTCGTGTTTAATGATAGCTGAGTAAAATATATCTGATAACGGTGTCATTTGTACATCTCCTAAAGTGCTAAGCACTTTTTGTGTTTAATTATAGCAAGCTTTATGGTTATTGTTTATCACGATATTCTAGTGTATTTGGCTTTTTCATTAAGCCATATTACTTTAGGCAGCTGCTTTTTCTTCCTTTGCTGAACTAAAGACGATGAACTGATTGCGGATCTATTTTTGGACATTTAGATTTTGCACGCATATTTTCTGAGAGTTTTCATATGTTCCTCACTGGCCTCTGGTGACATTTACTGATATGTAGTTTGCTGTGCTTGTCACAGTGACACGTGACCAATATAAGATTTGCGATGCCATCCTTTTTCTCCCAAGAGATCTTAGAAGGAAATGTCGTTGACATTTCCATCGTTCCCTATCGAACGAACAAAGTTCCGCCTAGAATGCTGGACACGCAAGGGCAAGATCAAAAGCAGGAGCGGTGATGACATTCTCAGGAAGCACAACAAAACATGAGAAGCATTTTGTTTGCAATTCATGTACGCATCGCAAAATCTCAAGGAGTATTTTATGCATGCAATCACACAATATAATATTCATAAATTTACACATTTTTATATTTCTTAACAGAATGTAAAGTAGAAAAGCAAATATTAAAACCGGCTCCACAACATTCTTCTCATGTTCCACCTCCTCATATTATTTCCCTGATTGTGTCTCCCGTGTCTTTTTTATTGTTCAACTTGGTATAATAGATGAACCATCCTTCCTTTACGACTTTCGACTTTTCCACAAAAACCGATCATATTTGAAACTCGTTAAGTTCTACATAAAGAATGCGATACTCAATATCATGAGGCCGGCCAAAACAAGGTGCGATATGAAATGTTCTAACCTGTCATAAGCCATGTATCCATTTAGTTCTCGTCTATCAGTAAAATTTATAGCTTTATTGCTTATTTTTATTCATTACCTTTATCCACCTTTACATTATTAGCCGAAGCATAATAAGTAACTTTAAAAATTGACATCAACGAGATTCAACAGAACCACAAAAATGTGCAACAATAAAGTTTTAGACTTCGTCTGACCACAACACCATAATATCATTATCGGCATCTCACCATACTTTGTATAGCTTATGATCGTGGTCTTTAAGAATCTGTTAAAATCAGCTAGCTTTTATTCGCTTTCGTTCTGAAACAAAATGCTCATTCCGGAAATATTGACAGGTCGGCATGTTAAAGCGATATTTGATGTGGCTGTACTTTTTTCATGGCCATCAACGAAATAAATTGATAAAGTGAAAAGAAAAAAACACTGTAAAAATTTTAATGGTTTATAACGTGCCTGAAAGTATGTTGGGATTTTAAATATAAAACATACTACCTCTTTCAAACAAGAGGATATAAAATACGATGTGACATATTATTATAATCCTTTGTTTTTAAACTTGCCGACGACAAATTATGAACGTGTGCGTTACTCTATAAATCCTCAAAAGCCGAACCCTTCTTCTGATTGTCCCTCATTAGGAACAACACCCCTTGACCGTGTGTTTTAAAAAATATTTCGTGAGTCGTAAATTTTGTTCGGTTTGTTATTACATATTTTTGTTGTTTGTAGAGTCGGCGTGGGAAATGCGACGTGACGATGAAAGAGGAGAAGAGCAAACAAAAGTCGAGATGAATCTCTACGTGATTTCAAGCTGCTACTGTGTTCATTGTTTTAGAAATTACATAAGACGTTATATACCTCCACTTAAGATGCTTCTGAATGTTTACAACACAGAAGCCTTTTGAATACAAAGATTCCAGTGGTGAATTTATGGTCAATTAATTCTTGGCACTCTGAGGAGAAGGTGGGGTCGTTCATTAAAGAAATCATATGCCTAATAGTCAATTTGACTACTGTGCTGTTGAACAGATTTGCTACTGGTTATTACATAAAAATGCGAGTTTGAAAGTCTCTCAAATTTTTAGGATGATGAAACTTGCTCCTGCTTTTAGATTTCAGATGTGTACATGTTCAGATCATCATTATGATCAATCTGTTTTCGGGGTTACTTGAAATATGACGTAAAACTTTAAGCTTGCGGGCTTGAAAATTTGTAGATTCTATTTCGTGATTGATCAATTTTCAATATCAACCGTGAAGTACAATTTAATTTGCTAAAATATTTTCTTACTTTCAATCATGCCATTTTTATTTATGCCAAACAAAACGAATTTTTAATTCGAAATGTAGAATCCGGATTTGTAAGATAAACAATTGAAGTTTTTTTCGTAATTGGTTGAGTTAATGGAAGTGCACAATTACAAAGGTTAGATCATATATTCACTACCATACTTGGCAAAATGGGGATTTAGACATTAACAGCTTTTATTGAGAGATAAATTAAAATATAATTAATTCAAATAACAATCGTTTTCGTTATGCAACTTTTTGTTGACTTGTGGATAATTTTCACCATGATTTGGTGTAATGTTATGCAATTTGGACTTGAGTAACATGACTTTCCTTTCTTCAAATCACTGTCGGCAATAAACTGTCTAAACTTTTATGTATTTATTTTTATTTCAGTTTTCTGTGCATTTTCATGTTTTTTTTCTCGTTAAGTGTTTTTAGAATGTTTAGCTTCTAGTTCGAATTCTCCCATGCAGCTTGTAATTATCGTCAAATGTCAACACCTTTGTAGCAAATCATTCTACTCTCGTATTGCGATTTTTAAACCAATAAATTAATCTTTAGAGATTTGAAAGAAATGGGAGTATTTTACTTGTTAGAGATGAAGAACTGCAACCATGCGGAGGATTTTACTTTCATTGCATGTTTCGTTAATATAACCTTTGAAAATACCTTGAAAGCAGACTTTTTAATGCAGACCTGTGAAGTACGTGATAAAACCAATTTTCTTACAAACTATTTGAAGTACATAATGAGATGCAACATGTGAGGGAAAAGCGAGTGCGAAATATCTATCGCTACAACTGATTGCGTGAATTTTATAAACCGTTTTAGGAAATGCATTTTGGATGCAATCAAAAAAAAATCAGTGAGAAACTTAGTTTTTGATGGTTATCAGAAGTGCTTTAAGTTTAACAAAAACAGGTAATAAATTTGGCTTACTTATGAATGAGATGATGAAACGGAGGTTGTGGATACCAATGCTTATTTATGCAAAACTCAAATTGAATTTGAGCACGTGCAATGTCACAAAACGGACATAAGAATCGAGCTTGGTAACAGCCTGCATGAAATGGGGCATTGCGATAAAAACTTTTTGAAGAGATGGCTTCTACTTCAAAACTTGTAGGTGGGCTCTCACTTTTGCTCCTAATGTCATTTCCTTTTTATATAAGCAGTACATTTTTATTTTGTGATGATGAAGCGGAGTTCATGGATGCCATTTCAAGATTAAATTGGTACATTTTTATTATGGTAGTTATCATGACAAATGTTTACGTTACGTTACCTTTGTTAATATCTATTTTCTTGTTACCGTCATGATTAAGATGTCAGTAGTGATGATTCACTGTGAAGGATTTTCTACCTTAGCTACGAATCACTTGCTACTCATCAAATGACTAGCCATTAAATGTGAGCACTAAAAGGTGCATTTAATTCATGTTGCTTCAGTTATTGATCCGAGCAGGGATTTTTTGCAATAATTCTGTCCCCATTGTCTCCATGAATGGAGTGAAAATCTTCGAGTTATGCCTGTCAAAACGTTGACAGAATTTCTTCACAGCAAAACATAATCCACCAAAACCGTAGTTTACCCCACCTTTCAAGTCTTATACTTTTCATTGTAAATTCATTTCAATTATTCACAGCGCTCTCACTTGAAGTCTAGCAAGCACGAATTTTCTAATTCCTCTCAACGCAACAAAGCAATTTCAATGATTCAAAATTACATATATTAGCCAAATAATATAATTTGCAAATATTGCTAATGGAGTCATTTTACACAAACAGGACTGTGAAATGTTTTAGTAGGAGCCCAAAGAAAAATTAACTTTCTTTTATTATGGCTGTGTATGGACACAAACAAAACCGAAAAGTTTTTGAAGCTATACCATAATTATTGGTAAGATGGACATAACTATTAACCAACAACTATAATGCCATAACATTATAAGAAAAGTATAAGCCGATAGAGAGCCTTGTTCCATAAAAAAATTTATGATTTGCTCTAAAGTCATGAACATTAGCTCTTTTCACACGCATAAACTTTCCGCTGTTTTTTTATTTCAGGTAAAGAAACTTGTATATTTTTCTGCTATGATGGTCTGTGTGAATGATAAGACATAGTCATAAAATTTGATAAGAAAACAAGAGAAGCCATAACTGGTTGGAGATATTAAACAAATATTAAGAGAAAGTTGAAGAAATTATGTCCTCAAAAACGTATGCAGTTTATTTTGCATGTTGCTCTGCAAAAAGTTATTACCAATATGAGTTCACATATGTGACACTTACACGAGAATATTTTGGGGCGCACACAATACTCATAACAAAAGTGTTTCAATCATCCTTTAGATTCATATAGACCAAAATAAAATGAATGTTTTTTCTTCCAATAAAAGCAGTGTGCATGGGAAACAGGTCACATCAAAGATAACAAGTCACATCCAAAAACAATCAGTCATTCAATCTGGTAAAAGTTTCAAGTGGTCAGATGGGAATTTTTGCAATAGCACACTTGTTCTTTCAGGGAAGATGCAAGATGCAAGCAGGTTTTGGATAATGAGGTGAAAATCAAATGAAGGATGTAGAGCGCATAAAGACGTCACTAAATGATTTATTCGTGTTAGTTAGCATTCATTAATTCATTAGATCAAGCTGACGTGTGGAATTAAAATGTGAAAATGTAACTTGTCGCTTATTCCTTTTATGTGAAATGTCAATTGAAAAATGATTTACTGTTTTTTACACTCTCAAATGAGATAAATTCATAACATGAGATACCGCTTTTACAATAGAAGTTTCAATTTTAATGCAAATAAATACAGATGTCAGATTTGATCTCATTCATTTGAAAAAAAATCTTTAAACAGTTGAAAAAGAAGAAGCGCTACAACAATTGAGATTGTCCTGCAGTTCGATCAATGAGTTCATGTGTTTGTTGCATTATTTTGGAGAGTGATTTACGATCATGGCAATTGGAATAGGAAATTGGCTACGAACAACTGAATTTATTTGAATATATTATGGAATGACGGATACCCACAAACTTTTAATGACGTATGACAGATCATTATTATTATTGTGTCAAAACTAGTTCATGAATAGGTCGTAAAGCGTTTGTACATGACATCAAAAGATTGAGATAATGTATAGCAGACTCCTGTTTTGATATGAATTAGCAGACCAATGTGGATGTAAAACCCTTAAAATTTTTGGGCATTAACTTTTTTCAGAAGGAGAAATTATTTGTAATGCGTCATTACTAATGACACGTTCAAAAATACGTAGATTTCACAAAAAAGTTTCCGCCAACAATGGAAAGTTATGAGTATATTTTCTTAACTTGTATTTTTGGGATATTACTGTTTGTAAAATATTTAATTATTTGTTTTGCCCGACTACAGCAAAACATTGTGACGTATTGGATTACTAATTCATTGTATGTTAATGAAAATCTATGCCATTAAACTTTTCAACTGTTCTTATTTTGCTAATCACTGTAGTTACCAAAAACAAAAATCTCAGTGTTTTAGGAAAGGCTTGTTAGATAAAACATTGTCTGGTATTAGCATTTTTAAGTGATAATTATATTTATATATTTCTTGTATAAATTTCAACGCAATTATCCCCCACTTCACTATAATTGCCGGC
Organism: Willowsia nigromaculata; assembly: GCA_034700605.1. Lineage (NCBI taxonomy): Eukaryota > Metazoa > Arthropoda > Collembola > Entomobryomorpha > Entomobryidae > Willowsia > Willowsia nigromaculata. The sequence goes on from JAQIXX010001599.1 coordinate 14,034, forward strand.
TTATAAACTTGTGATCAAATAAGCTCTCTCCTGTAACTTGTACTTAAATTTATGTAAACAATAGTGATTGTTTGAAAGTAAAGTCACAGACTACTATTATGTTTGTTGGTTTCAATAATTGCATCGATGATATTGATGAATCATCAGTGATAATACAACGTTACGAAATTTTCACAAGTTCCCCTGAAACTTAACAACTATTAGAATATGCTTACTAGAAATAATGAAGTAGTAACAAATAAATGTTGCACTTTCAATCATATTAATCAAATCAAACCCCATAATCATAATAAATTAAGATAAAGTATCCAATGGGATCTGCAGTTACCTATGGTTACAAATGATCGTCATCATAATATTACAGAGAAGCGCCTTGCACTCGATACTTGCAGTGATCACACAGTATTACATGATCACAATTGTGTAATACAGAAACATGCATACTAATAATCTCATTATCATGATTCAATATGTCATAATCATTCCGTATTCCCCAAAAACATCAGATATTATTACATTATTTATCATACAATAAATAATTACGATATAATTGAATATTCCTAATTTCGCTAGATGCCAAAGTTTCCATGGAGAAGCAAAAACTATTATGAATTAGAAACTTTTTACCCGTTAATACTTTCATCAGATTTTCAATGGGTGTTTCAGGTATTAAAATAATTTGAAGTTTTGAGTATCATACTCAAATGGGTGATTTTAAACAAAACTTACCTCCACAAACCTGACTAAATAAACTAACAATGGAGGGAAAGTCTTTACTCCTATTATCAATTATCTATATTTCAATAAAAAGTTCCAACTCTGCTTGCAGCAATGATCTCAGTAATCTCCGAAAAGAGCACGAAGGCACTGTCATCCGATACACCACTCATCTCCTAAAAACTGGACAGTCAAAAGACGCCATAAAAGAAATAACAAAGTTAAAAAATTACTCTCAACATTTTGAAAAGATTGTTTCTACACTTTACAATAGAAACGTAAGCAACACCCATTTAGTAGCTTCTGGGCTTAAACTAGCGCCAGCATGTCTCGATATGGAAATTGGAGTGGCAAGTCTCTTCAACGAGATGAGTCATAACGGTCACCTTGACAACCCCGAAATATTAATAATTCCTTGGATAGTTTCCTGGTGTAAAGAAAGTAGCAAAATTAAGAAAGTGTTAAAAGCCATTGAACCACATAAAAGGAAAGTCGTTGCTTCATGGGCTGAAAATATACAAAGTGCCAATTTCACAGGAATTTTAAATTTCGCAAAAAGCAGCAAGCCTGCATGTCAAGGAATGCGTGGAGCCATTCCTGAAGTGATTCAAACTCTCCTAAAAAGTCAGTCTACCTCAAAACAAGGGTTATTTCCTACAGTGCTCATATTAGTTCAGTTTATCGAAGAACTTCCATTTTTACAAGATATGGGAATCGCATATATATCTGCTCTGAATGTTTTAAAAAATTTGAGCTTTAGCCACAGTGAAGAAACTTTATACATAAGTGCTAAAAGTCAGAATAAGTACCATACCAACAAAGGAGCTATATCGAGATCAGTGACGCTAAGAAGTTTATGGGCTGATATTTATGAGGACACGCCTATCCAAATTCGGAACATAATTTGGAACCCTGAAAATTGTACAGTAAAAAATCTCTATTGGGACGAATATCTCTACACAACTGATGAAGGCGTGGGGTACAGTATTCGTCGTTTGGGAGGAAACGGACAAGCATTTACTTGGTTGCCTGGTGGCAGACGGTTAGAAAGTCATTTCCGGTTGTACCGATGGTGGGAGGAGAATCGATATTTCTTTACGATTGGGAGTTTGGATGAATCTCAGAATTTAATTGTTAATGGCAATAAAGTGATTATGGGAAAGTCTGGATATTCGGAACAAAGTAGGTGGAATGTGATGCCGTCAGATTTATGGCATGTGAATAAAGGGTTGACTATATACGCTTTTAAGTTAAGAAATGGTGAGGATAGCGACGGATTCATGTTGGCGACAAAAGAACATCATTTGGGATTGAAGAGGAGAACCGTGGAAGTCGGAAAGGGTGGCAGCAACAGTTATTGGGATATTGATTGCGAACCACCTGAAATCATTCCGTGGTTTGAGCCTGGGCTTACAAATCATAAAACAAATGGTGCAACTATTTTTCGCACTCACGTGGAAACGAAAGTGTCAGAATTACTAAATGATAAATTACACAGAAACAATAGTGAATATGGTGAATTACGGGCTGAACATTAGTGAGTCATGAAATATGAAAATAAATATTTATGAGTCATATGCAGAACTTAAGTAGACTTAATTTATGTCATAATTTTATTTCAAATCAAAAACTTTCATTCATACAAGCTAATTTATATTTAAAACGCTGGATTAATAATTATACTATCGACAATATAACCCAGAAGCTTTTCTAAATAATTTACTTTAATATCTTTATCGATAATACCTATGCTGCCAACAGGTACTCGTAGTATTTCCAAGCTGTTAACCAATTTCCTTAAATGTTTACCCCGGGATCTATTCAATGAAGATCCATTAACATAGATTTTAGATTTCCATAATGTAATTATCCGGCTTGAAATTTCAAAGAATGAGCACCCTATTGTAAGCATGAGCTGGAGGATTAGGAAAAATACAGCAGATAACATCAGAGCCAACCCTAAAAGTGTAGGGTTTCCTTGTGCATTGGCTAACATTACTGTATTAGCAGTTAAAAGTAAACCAATAAAAACTCCAGTAAATCCTGTGGCCAACGCTTTATATTCAAATGCGAACAACAAACGCATTGCGACGATATTTTCTTTGTAAATTTTCAAACTTTTCTCAGTTGGTTGACAAGTTAACAGTTTTTTGAGCATTAGTAGTCTGTAATATCCGATAATCAAAACTGTCATTATTATTGTTCGAAAACTTGAGATAAAAACAAGTGCTATATATGGCATTGTGATTTTGTCGAGTATTTCCCAAATTCTTGCTTCAGTTTTGAAGTATTTGAAATAAACCAGAAGCGGATCTGCATGCAGTTGGACACCAACAACTCCAGTGATTACGGTAGCTGCAGCATAAAATAGGCAAAATCCTGTTGTAATCAGACCGAACATGTTTACTGCACGGTCGGAACCTAAATTAAAACAATTTATTAGTGTATTATAAGTGGTGCATCGACATATACCTTTAATACAGGTTGCATAGAATGTTACCATTTTCAATTATCCAGGATGCCCTCAAATAGCACCAATTGCATACAAGTAAGGTGTCTTCACCGTCAAAGGATATTAATATATCAGCAAATATAAGCAGAGTCAGACAGAGAAGAACCAGTCCAAGACAAACTAGATGAGTTTTAGTTAATAGATGCTGATCCTGAAAGCCAATATATATTCCAAAGACACACGTAACCAGAAAAAATATTTTTGTCCCTAGAGACGTTATAAGATATGGCATCACTTTGGATTCGTGAAACTCCCATCTGCGTCTATCAGAGTTCCAATACGAAGGATTAGCTACCCATATCCTATCGATGAGGCTGTTCATTTTGTTGCCTTTAAAAATTTTCTGATTCGTGATGGACACCATTTTTATGGCAGGGTTTTTAACAATCAAATCAGAGAACTTTTAATGATATACTCAGATTGCAGATAAGCTAGAAAAATCAGTTTAAAAAGAGTACTTCAATGTAAGTAGTGGAACGGTTGCATTTGCAATACTGAGGACTTTTATCTCTGCCATAACTGACCATAGTGAGTATGTAAAAATGTGAAAATTTAAATACGGTTTAGATTTTTTTACATTTGTCTAAAAATATGATTACTGATGGGTCAAGTTGACACAATCAATAATACCCGGGAAGCATTACTAATTTTTTCCTGACTTTAAAAATAAATTTATGAGGCGTAACCGGTTACAAAAATCAAAGTAAAAGTTGAAATTGAGTTATATAGACACTTTCGTGCAGAAGAATGTACATGTTGAGGAGGTATTTCTGGGCAACTATTTCCTACAAATCTATTTATGTCGGATTTTTTATTAAACTTTATTAATAAATGCCTATTATGGAATGGACTTTGTGATAATCCACGTGATGGATATTTTTTATTAAATATATGAACAAAGTGGCATAATGTATCACGTTGATCACGTTGTTTTGGCATGCGTCGTTTACTCAGGGAATTTACACATTGTTGAAGGTGGAACTTATTACACGATTAAATACTGCCAGACATGGCTCCGGGTTATATCGCGGGCTGGGGAATTGAATTTAACCCGTATTTTAACGTACCCACTAATCACTTGATTTCAGTGGGTTTTGGGTTTAAATAGGATTAACATGCATTCATATGGCACCATTGAAAACCCGCCAAAAGTGCATTCAAATCAATGCATGTAAAAAAGCATTAAAACCCATAAACCCCATTTAAACCCATTTACCCATTTAAACCCATTTAAACCCATTTACCCATTTAAACCCATTTACCCATTTAAACCCATTTACCCATTTACCCATTTAAACCCGTTAATACCCGCGCCCACTGGTTTTTGAATTAAAACCCTGGGAAATAGCCATCTCTGATGTCTGGTCTTAGGATTTAAGTTTTAATCTACCGTTACTGTTAAACCAAAAAATATTCCGTTCCCTGAGTTTTTTATCGGGGCTCTTTAGGAAACAAGCAGACTTTCAAAATTAATGCATAATAATATATAATATCTGATTGCAATAAGTTTGTGTTTATGCATGGTTAAAAGATTAAAAGGGATTACACATTAAAAGATTTGAGTAGCATTTATGTTTAGTTTTCTATGGTCTAACTTTTTGTTGCAATTCCATCATCTAATAACAGCAAATTACTTGCAGAAGCAATACAAAACATTTCCATCTTAAGCGGAGTCATTCTGTCAAAAAAATTGTTTGAGAACAATTGTACATGTATATTAGTCCAGGATTTGATTTGCCGATCAAGATATTTCTTCTCCAAACTACTCATATATTTCCCATTCCTTATAGCCACCTGAATTTTTTTCATCTCGTGAATAATTGCTCCTGACAGTGGATGCACTTTTGCAGCTTGCTCAAAAACCAATGTGATCACGAACATTGAATCTACCAATATTAGAGCGAAAAATATTCGGGTACATATTCCTAGCGTATTGCTATATCTACACAAAACATACAGGCAAACGACATGTATTAGTATCAACGTAACCACACAAATATCCATCAATCCTTCCGATTGAATTGTGTTGTAGAGCTTCCCCAGGATTTGCAGACTTCGGTATCCGGAGTACACCGATTTGTCCTGTTTGATTCTTTGGACTCCAAATCTACAATTTAAAACAAACAATTTAAGCAAGTCGAAAAAATGATGTTTAGGGAAAACACAGTATACCTATTATACCTTTTGAATAAACGGAGTCTCTCATTTAGACAAACAAAGCTGAAAATCATGTTGCCGATAATTGTCATTACAATTATAGGACAAACAGCCTCAAATGCAATCCAAATCACGAAGCTCCTTACAGCAACAAAAAGGGATTTTAATGAATAAAATATTGAAAATTTTGTAAGTATAAAGAGTCTTCTTTCATCGCAATCAAAAGTTAACGCTGGAAGTATTTGAAGTGGCTCTAAGAACGCAAATATATTAAAGCCGGATGCTGGGGCTACAACTGAACAAGCCGTAAAGATAACTGGCATAAAGGATATTGTTAATCGTAAGAAAGTACAGCAATGAATCAAAATAAGTTCTTCTATCCGTTTTTCCTTTGACTTGAAATCTAAGAAAAATTAAAAACTTAATCAAGTCAAATTCTCTTAAGATATCTAAATACACAATTATATATTTTAAATAAAAATTACTACTTACCGTTTGTTTTATACCCTTTGCCAAGGTAAACTGCACCATTTACAAAATCGCAAAAGTCATTACAAGTCCGATCATGAAAGCGGATGAGATATATCAAAATAAGAAATCCGTAGCCAAACCACAAGTGTAAAACTTGGTTTTGAACTTTCATACTCTTTAAGGTCATTTGATTGGTTAATACATTAATTAAGGAACTTATTCCCATTGTGGTAGTTATTAGGTAGTACCACTTTATGCTTTGTCTGGGCAATATCTTTGCCCTCAATTTACATGACAAACTGTTCCAATAGTAGGGCTGATATACGATGATATCAAGGAAGCAATTTAATGTTTCCGTAATACAAGGGAACTTAGAATTTCCTTCTTTACTGGTTATGCCTTGAATGCTTAATATATTGTGTTTCAAAATGTCATTCATTTTCTAATAAATTTTTAAATGTATTTGTGGATGCAATAAGCTTGGAAAGCGCTTCGAAAACGCCAAACATAGACTGGTTGAGAACCTAAGGCAAGATCTTCAACTCTTATATCAATATCTATTTACAAAATCATTTGAATGTGATTGTAAAGAGAGATGTCTAATTAATACAATTAATACAATGTTCAGAATGTCTGTTGAAAAGAAGATAAACATCATTTGACGCAACCCATTTTGTCCCAAAACTTGGATGTTTATTTTGTTCTTGTTACATTTCATGTTCAGCACGTGTGCATTTTATCCTGCTGAAACAATGCTCATGCCAAATACTTAATATTATACACTTTCTTAAACAAATAGTTTTTATCTAGTTTTTGTAGTTTTCATATATTCAATGTTTATTATAATCTCTCCACACAGGACATCGATAAGCATTTCATATTTTAAGATAAGTTGTTTTCAGTTAAGTAATAGGACACTATTACGAAAGGAATTGTTTGATTTTATCAAACAAGAAGCAGAAGATTGTTTGTAGTTGTCATGCAAAACATTTCCATGTTCAATGGAGTCAACCTGTCAAAAAAGTTGTTTGTGAAAAACTTAATTCGTACTGGAGACCAACTCTTTGAGAATTTTCGGATATAGAGTAAACGACTCCAATTATTTTGATGACTACCCTTACAAAATTGACATTTAATGTTGAGAATGATAAGGATCGATTTTGGATGAATTTTGGAGGCCTGTCCAAACACAATCATTATCAAGAACAATGTATCCATCACCACTAAAGCAAAGTAGCATGCTGTGTGGAAGCTCAAGGATTTATTGTAATTGAAGAGAGCAAACAAGCAGAGAACCTGGAGTGACAATATGTAAATTACACAAACGTCCATTACACCATGATGGAGAATGACATTTAGAAGATTTGCTAATAACTGCACACATTTGTAGCTTTTTATAGTCAACTTGGTGGATTTTGACCTGTAAAGTAAATAGTAATTACTGTTAATTGATCCAATGGCTTAAATTATGTAAGAAGCTTTAGAATTTTACGTACCTTTCCAAAATATTTAGAACCTTGTTGAAGGAAACAAATGAAAAAATAAAACTTCCAATAATGGTCATTAAAACAACTGGAACTACGGATTCAAGAATGCTCCAAATTATGAAACTTTTAATTACTGTCCAAATAATCCTTGGTATCCACGAAAATATCGATGTCCCCAAATGCACTGAAGCGGTGACCAATATTGGCTCCATGAATGCAAAGAAATTGAAACCAGAATGGGGAACCATAATTGAAAGCATAGAAAATATTACTGGAAGCAAGGTGGTTGAAATGCGAACCAGACATGAAGAAAATATGATAAACCTTTCTTCATAATTTATCATGGTAGAGTGCTGGAGACGACGGAGATCTGAAACGACCCAAATAACTAATTAGTTTAAAAATATTCTAAGACCAATGCAAACCAACACTAATTAAGCACATACCTGAATGATTTTTTGTGGTTTTAATATCTTCATGTAATGTTTCCACAAACTCTAGCGAGCAATTAATAAACTGACAAAACATTTGTGCCGTTTTTAAATGAAAGTATAGTAATTTGTTGATTGCTATAAACCCACTTCCAATAAACAAATGAATTATATCATTCTGAATGTTCTTGTAGTTCCCATTTCTCCAGCCCTCCGACAATGCCAAGCTCAATAATGTAAGAACTCCAGCAGTACAATTAAGACAGTAATGAGCTTTCAAACTGTAAAAACTATTTTTGGGTGCCAACTTATGATACTTTGAATCCCAGCTATAAGTTGTGAATCGGATTTTTTCTGTGTAAATGCACCATTTACGTATCAATTTGACACTAGAATTATATTTTAAAGTTGTTGGAGAAATTCCGGGGATTTGTATCAATACTTTTAGAACTTCTTCCATTGTCAGATCAAATATCTTTCAATAATCTATTAAGCTATGTACTTCTTTTACAAACCTTTAGGTTTATGCAGCCGATATTTTTATCAGATGTTTGTCACGTGTCATTGATTCGTACTTGCCATTAATTAATAATTCACTTTTGGTAAGGCTTAAAAATATTTCATGTCACGTTATATAATCCTGTTGATGCATTTGTGATAAAATATGTTGTGTCACAAGACTACAAAAAAGGAACACCAGTACAAACATAAACTATATCGAAAAGGCGGAATATCTAAAACTAAATTATTGAATCCCAATTGTTAATAAGTTTTATGTAAAGATATACATTAAAATGTCCATATTTTGGTGAAGTTATGTGAGGATTTAAGTGTTTTCAATTTCCACTTGTTATTTAACTTTTCAACTTGTACTGAAACCTTGAAGCATTAGAAAGTAAACGGTTCATACTATATATTGTAATTAAGCTTACTGTTTTGACCAGATGACCAAAAATTTGTACATTTATGCCTTTAATCTGAATTCTAAAATATCACTTGAATTCTACTGTGTCACGTGTTTTCAAATTATTTGCAAGTATTATTTTCTTTAATTTTGAGTCATGTTAGCATTAAAATGGTTAAAAATGGCAGAATGTACTAAAATGAATAAATGTGTTTGTCAATTTCACAAACTAATATCAAATGGGGATACTAATCAATAGCAAAATTTTTTTTAAAATATTTTTTAAAAAATTGGCATGAAGGATAATCCAATTTTCATGCCAATTTGAAAAAAAAATATTCTTCTGTTCTGTAACTGTGTACATCAAATACCCAACAACCCATACCCAGTACAAAAAATACTGGAGAATACTAATTCTTGAGCCAAATTACAATAAGTGTCTCGAAAAACTTTTTTCTAGATGAGTACTAGTCATTATATGAAAATTTGATGGGTCAGTGAAGCTGGAATTTTAATACTTTCACAAGTTCCAAACGACTTAATTTCTTAATATTGCTTCCTGTCATTGTTTCTTGCTTTATGTTAATAAATTAGCTTCTGTGTAGTAAAAAATATTAGAAATGTAGTCATTATAATTGTGGTAAGGAAATATCGAATGTACTAATTGGAGGTGAAAACAGCAGGTTCAATTAATATTTTAGTATTGCATTGGAATAATAGGTTCATGTGTGATACGAACACGGATCACATTTTATCATTGTTTTTATTCATATCTTTTCAAAACACAGAAATACAACATAGAATGATAATTAAGTAACTAGTATGCAACCTCAACGTTGCTTTTTTCGGTTCATGTACTAAAATTATCAGAGGCTTCCTATTCCAATATTCTCCAAATGAGTCGCTCATGCCATCTATTCTCAGTTCATCGTTTTTCCTACTTGTGCAGTCTTCTACGGAGAATCTTACTTCGCATAGACAAATACATGTGAATTGTGTTTGAGTTTTTCTTGAGAAAGTAGATGATATACAGAAGAAAATGCAATAAAGCTCTAACACAATTGTGGATAGTTATTCAGAAAAGGTAATGTTCCATCGAATTCAATTTTTAGAATAAAATAAGCAAGGGAACTTATTTAATTGTAAGTTTTAAGTTTATACCATCCTTAAGATGAAGATACGCCATTAAGGTGAGATGATTAATAGTAGCAAGTATTTTCAAAGTAGCAACTTATCATTCTATTCCATTTTTGTGTACTCCAAAATATTATGGTACTAGTTTAAGCTAAATAATTGCTGTTTTGTTGCGGATATGGTGTTAAAATTCAATGCTTTCATAACTTTTTGTGTTACACCTGCCATTTTCCATTCGTTAAAGATGCCAGGTTCCCTATCATGGGTGTTTATTATTTCAATTTAAAAATCAGAATTGCATGCAATTATTTATAGTTCAAGTAAGTCCCAATAGAACTTGCCTGCTAATAATGCACAAACGTGGAATAGACGTTTTGAAAAATGAATGAAAATTGATTTTTAACTAAGGTCCCATTCAAAACGAATCACACACCATCCGGCGTAGACGAATATTATAACTGGAATGTTTCTGTCTCTGCTTCACTGGAAACAGCAAATTTAGACGTACATTGCCATTATGGTATGAATGATAATGGCAAAAATCGTTCTTGGAGATGATGTTGACTAATTGATTATCCGCTATATAAGATTTCCACTGTTTTCCCTGATGATGGCGCACCAGAGATGTATTCACTCCACTCTTTGAGTGGATGGGAGTTGAGAGAGTGGAGTGGTGAGAAGGTTTTTGGGGAATCTGAGAGTGGAATGGATGGGTAATTTTTTGTATTGAGCTGAGTGGAGGGGTCGGATGCATAGAGTGGAACGGAGGGGTTAAGAATTTGACCAGGAAAGCAAATACTTGTTGGATTATACGAGATTTTCTGTTAAAATCTCTTCTGAAATGATTTTAGTGGGCCTTTTAAGCTTGAAAATTAAACTAAATGAGCATGTTTTACATTTTTATTAAGAAAAACGCATATTTTATGTAAAATGGCAAAAAATTCGTATTTGTGGACTTGTAGAGTGGTGTGGGAGTGGAGGGTTGGAATTTTACTGAGCTCAGTGGTGAGTGGAGTGGAGGGGTAAAATACTTTTTGAATCGAGTGGTGATTGGAGTGAAAACTAAATGTGCATGTCTGAATAGCACTAGATAATAATTATAAAAATTAGAGGTAGAAGATAATTTAACTTGAGCTCCTCAGTGTATGTATGGTTTATAGACATTGATTGACTTCCTCCTAAGCTCACATTTTTTCAGTCAAAGATTAAAAACGGACATGGAAATTCTTACAAATGGCTTGGGAGCACGAAGTTTGCCATTCCTGGTCAACCTGAAAAATCCCTGGTGAAACCCTACCCTGATCCAAAATGAAATCCCTGATCATCCCAAACAAATCCCTGGTGAGACCAAAAAAAAACCTGAAATTTGCTAAAATTTCGGCGAAAATCCCTGATTTTCCTTCAAAAAACCCTGATAAGCAAAAAAAAACGGCTCCGCCGAAAATACCCTGTTTTTTCTGGAGCAATGCTCCCCAAACGGGTGACTGATCCCTGATGAGCAAAAAAAACGGGTCCCTGGTCAATACCCTGATACTAAAAATCAAATCCCTGGGAGCACCGCTCCTGTGCTCCGTAAGAATTTCCATGTCCGTTAAAATATAAGATGATTTTCTAAAATAACGGCAACTTATAACGGATGAAGTGAATCTTCCAAGCAAAAAAACTCCTTTGCCTATACGTCTGCCTATCTTTTGGGTAAGTCTTGCAAGTCATTTGCATACCCATTTGCTTATCATCGTACAATTTGCTTATCTTCATTTTTTACGGCTGCGGCTGTCTGTCTCCCTCAGTAAATTCAACTGGAATGTTGGGAATCTCGAAGCAGCTGCTTCTCGCAGTCTCGTCCAAGGATCCAAGCAATAAAAGTCATCCGCTGTCTCGCCTCATGTTAGTTCCTAGTAGGAACTTCCCACCATCACTTTTTAACGAGCTTATTTTTCAGCGAGTAGTAAACATGGAAAACACATGACCGAACTGAACTTAATTAACTAATTGTGGTTTTAATTGTGGTTTTAATTGTGATTTGACAGTTGAGCTTTTTGAGGAGGAAAGTTGACATTACATGTAAAAGTTACGTAAGAGGTAAGTGATGTAGTGTAAGTTTTTAAGGAAAGATAAGCGAGTACTTTATTTTGGATTCATTTTGATAAGCAGTTGGGGGGGAATGATTAAAAGGGTAATTAGTAATTGGTGGGGTTAATAATTATTAGTTGAGATTTAAAACGTGTGTCTTTTAATTGCTTTTTTTGAAGGAGACGCGAGAGTGGAGGAGGAGGATTAAAAATTGGGAGGAGGTTACAGACGGGAAGTTTGGCGACGCAGGGGAGGTAGATAGACGAGGAGGAGAAGGTCTATGGAGGACATCATTGGGGACCTACGTTCGGAAAGTGTGGAGAAGAAAAGGAGGTGAGAAAATTTTAAATAAAACATGAAGTATTCTAGAAGTGTGTTGATCAAGTACTTGATTGTTTAAAAACTGATAATTTTAATTTGCTGATTTTGAAGGAGACGTAAGATAAGCGCAGGTGGAGGGGGATTAAAAATGGGAGGAGATTACAAGTGGAAGGTGGAGCGACCCAGGAGGGGTAATTTGTCGAGGACGGCTGTGGAGGGGATCATCAGAGATCTGCGGTTGGGAAATGAGGAAGATAAAACAAAGTGAGTATTTTAAATTCAAACATTACAGATGTTAGTTTGTTGTAGGAAGGTCTCCTTTAACTGTTGAAAATTGATGCACGCAAATTTTTAACAACTTCTTTTAAAATTGATCAGGTTTCTTGAGGATGACGGTTGGCGATGTCTCAAAGTTTGGCTGAAACGTTGGTGGTACACCTCAAGAAAGAAGAGGCGATCGCCAATTTTCTTGATCCTCCTCTTACTGAAGGAGCTGCCGGTTGCTTCCACCTCAAAAATGTTTGAAGATTTAGAAGATTCCAAAATTGTCGAACTCGTTGAGAAGATCGTGGTGGATTGCGTCAAGAATGACATCGGTGCATGGGGAACTCGGACAAGGAAACTGTTGATGGAACTTGCGGAGTACTGGCTATCTATTTTTAATGGGACGATGCGCTATCAAGAGAAGGCGAGGCAGACACTAGAAGAAATTGTATTCGATCCGGATTTTGAAATGACCACAGTTTTTGGGGATGGGAAGGAGGTGATTTTTCAAGCGGATGTGGATAAGATTTGGTGGAAGATGGCGGCCGAAGGGAGGGCGACGGTAGTGCGAATGAGGGAGGAGGGCTGGAGGCGACTTGGAGAGGAGGAGTATTCCTCCATGAAGCTTGTGAGTGCTGGAGAGACGCCAACTGGGAAACCTGAAGCAAATGAAGCTGGGGTGGAGCGTGTAACTTCACGAACTTCTGGAGCTACATCGATAAGCAAGTCAAGTGGTGGAAATGTTGTAGAATTGGCTACTCCTGATAATTCTCAACCACCAAAGAAGAAGAAGAAAAAAGTGAGTTTGGAGGAGACGGGGCTCATGGAAAAGCAGAGGGAGAAGAAGAAGAAGTTGGAAAAGAGGGTCAAACGACGGGAGGAGGGAGAGGATATCATTGGTGGCGCGTTGAGAAAGAAGATGAGACTGGAAGATGAAGCACTCAAGGCTACTACTCGAGATTCTGGTACAATGACTTCTCCTTCGTGTTCACCCACCACTTCTGAATTTCCCAGGAAAATGTCACAGCCAGCATCACAGCACCTCAGGGCGACTTCAACATCCACCTCTTGGAATTCAGTTCCAGTATACTCACTACCACCTTCACCTTTCTGGAATAAAGTGGAGTCAAGAAGTACATCACCTCATCAAACTCCCCCAGTGACATCGGTCAGCTACCTCCCACTCCCACCATCATCATTTATTTTGAATCCAATGTCCACATCTTTACTCGTGGGAACCCCACAGCAGGGTTCCCTATTTTCCTTGGATCCCCGAAGAAGTCAAATGTGGGCACCTCCCATTGCACCGTTTCCACCAGCGAGCACTCCAAAATCATTAACTCCGGAACAGCCAACTGTCACTTCAGAAGAATCATTTCCACCGCCCCAGCGAAGGCAACCGTTGAAATCGCTGGTTTGTCGGCCACATTCAGAAGCCATGGCGTATACAAGTTTCCCGACTTCGAGCCAAGTACATGTGCAGTCTGCCACCTCAATGAGTTCCTTTCAAGCACCTGCAACTGTGTCTTCAGGATTTTACAGAGAGAGGTCTGAACGTGAACTAACTTCTGCTGCTGCCTCATCTCCTCCACAGTCATCCTCCCCACAAGTAGCAAAGCCTTCAATCCGTGATCTTCCACTACCGCCACCAGAATCTTCCTCAACAAGGCACAGCTTGGTGCCATACAGTGACGACGATGAGGACGACGATGATGTGATTCCCCTGTAGGATGATGATGTATCCTCCACAAAATCCATTTCACAGAAACGGTTTGTCCGCGTCGTCCAGTCCAAAAAATGTCGCAGGCTGTCCAAAAATGGCGTCTACAGAAGGAAAGAAAATGTAGAATAAAAGGAAGTTAACGGAGGATGGGTAATAACCGAGGAGTGAAAGTATTACTGTTATACTCTTTATTCCATTTCTATTGTGCCAAATATCATTAATTAGTTCATTAAAGTTGCTATATTAATTAAAGTGACTAACATTATTTAATTTTTGCCTCAATGTTCCTAATAAAATTGTCACGTAAAATAGTTAATGTTAATAGGTTAGCAATATATAAGAATCAATACTAGAATACTTTGTAAATTAAATTATGTTTTGTGGTGAAGAGTACGAAAATACTAATTTTTTCAATGTAACCGATTCTTTTTCTTATCTATAAACGAGGTTTTAGATATCCTTCTGTTTGAATTGATGTAATTTGATCAACTAATGTTCATTAATGTGTAATTAGTTGCTCATTACCTTTTAATGTTAAATAGTTTTCGTTCATTTATATTTAATTTTTACAACTTTATGCATATATTAGACTTGACAAATGTATTATGAGTTATGACACTTTTGAGAATAAAGGAATGTTAGAAATCATTTTTTTCTAATCTAACATAAGTAACGTATGTATGTATGTTTGCGAGAATTTATAGCATGTAATGTATGAACATCAGAAATATTATGTTATTGTTAACATTAAAGGATATTATTAAACATGTTTGTAGTAACTTTATATTAAGTATTAAACACAAGTTAAAATTTATTAAAAATGTCACCTTGCACAATAATAACATGAATTATTATCGTCCATAATATTACAATGGAACCAAATATTCTTACATTTGTCTGATGGTGATTTCAAACAACCTGGACATATATCTCCTGAAATCTTTGTTAAGCCATTCAGAAAAGAGTTGGATTGTCAGTATAAACCACTTCCATTTTATTGAATGGTGTTGCTAATTGTGTTAAATACCTGCACAAATTAAGTTGAAATCCTAATGAAAATGTTGCGCGTGTAATTCCTCGCGCAGTGTGGTGGCCCACACAAAATATATGTTACTGTAAGTACAGATTAGTCTTAGCCCATTACATTACATGAAACAACTATATTTATTAAATTCTTCGTGAAAACCTCTATCTGACCATTCGTGTGTTGTTGCCCCCTGTTTTCTTGTGAGTTACAATTGAAATATGTTACGTTGTCTTGATCCAAAAAAACGTTACTAACAAGTTCGTCAGAAACATTAACAGTTGCAAAGTTTTTAAAAATCTAATCTATATTGTTAGGGATGTTTTGCGCAGCTATCGTTCGTATTATTTCATTTCTTATTTTCTAAGAAATTAATGATATTTTGTGACTAGTATCACACATGGGTCAAAAACCAATTTAATTACCTTTTGTTTTATGGTCATAAATGGTATATTTTTAACGATGGTTACACGTACCAGCATTTCATATGGAATACAATAGCGTACTACAATGTTTAAATAAAAACAAGTGCAATTTTTTTTTCATTTTAGTACACTTGTCATGATGGTTGCATTGGTGTGAAAGGCTATGTGGGTATCTATATGTATTTATTATCAAGTAGTCTTTAGCTGATCGAACACAATAGGAATTGAATGTAGTATAATTGCATTGCGAATATCACATCAACTAAGTTGTTCGGAAAGCCAAAATTTATGAATTTTGTACCTTTTGATTTCTAATCATTTCAGAGTAACAATAATGGATTATAACTATAAAGTCGTTCCTTTTATGTGATATATTCATTTAGAGCGAGAATATACTTGAAAGTTTATTGACGGCTTCTGGAACCGAAACGATTGTCGCAGCTGAAATACCAGTACTTAATACGCAATAGAACATTGAAGTTTAAGGACTATAAATGAATCCAATAAATGGTCGTGTTCTACTGACATCATTGTCATTTGTCATCGTGCACCTGTTATATCGAAATTTTGAAGGATGTCATTCGGAAAATAGTTGGCTTATTTGCAAAGCTTTACAAAATGTCTTTTTATACACATTCAGAAAAGTTGCACACTCAGCATTAGTTTTGGAACAGAGCCAAAACATTCTTATTGTTTTACCATTCGCCAATTAAAAACAAGTTTTTACTGTATAGTGTTCCTAATGTGTTTGGCATGATTTCACAAGCAATAATCCAAATAAAGAGTATTAACCCACATTTTCGGGTTAATACGTTTTTATTTTAAGACATAAACTGATGAAGGATGAGAAATAAACATTAAATGTTGAGAGATTTATCTCTGTTTTGATGTTGATAACCGCACATTTACCTTAAGAAAGCGTTAACAGGGATGCGGTAAGGATTGTTGCAATAACTGTTTAACTGTATTACCATCATGTTTGTATGAAACTTCGTATAGACATCAGTTTTTTTGGAAAGTTAACAATTTCGTCCGTCAAGGAACTTCCTAAAGTTTTGGCTATGTCCGCTCTCTACAATTGCGTATGTTAATAAAAAGGTCATTTTTATAGGGTCAATTAAATCGTATAATAATTCATCTTTTTTCATTTCTGGGGTCTCAGAGATGAAAAGGCGCTAAATGGGAATCCAGAATGGTGAATGAACATAAACATATCAAAGTGTATTCACTTATTTCATTAACTTCAAGCCAAACTCAGTATGTTTATGTATGTCCATTAGAGTGGAATTTTTAAGAGTCATATGTTTGTTCCCCTGATAATTACGCTTTATTTCAATTATGTATTCTTGTATTAAAATTTGATCTTGCAAAAATATTGCATCGGAGCACTTTACAAATACAAAGGTTCTATATAAAAAGAAAGCTCGATTATTGCCAATCTGCGCTAATCGTTTTCAGTTTCTTTCAAATTTTGTCATTTTGGGCTTTATAACTACATACAAGAAATGCTTTTGATTGTCATGCAGTGATGTAAAACTTATTATGGTGGCGGATGTAAGCAATGTTTTGTAAAGTGTAACTAGCATAACTATTCTTTTTGTAATTTATAATAAAATATATAATATTCTTAGGATATATTTGGGGGAAGAACTCACCTCAAAATTACTACAAAGTCGATTCAATTATCCATGTGTGAAACCAAGTTCCGATCAAGCTGTTGAAATTGAATACTGACTAACGTAAACCCGTTATATTTACGTTGTGAGGTTTTGCTACGTTATGTTGGGATTTTGACATGAACATTTTCGTAAGATTTCAAAAATGTAATTATTGAAACTTTTTTTGTGATTCTTTTGAAAACAACCACAGAGAGGCAAGATGTTCAAAATGGAAATCCCTTATAATGCATGTACATGCATTAAGTGGTTAATAAAAGGGATCCTCAATATTTTAGGTGACACTTTTAAACAATAAATGCCACTGTTACTACCGACATTCTGGCGTAGTGTATGCTTTGAAAGTTTTTCAAGGTTACAGACGAATATTCTGTCAAAACTGTTTTAGAAATTAAAAGCAATATTGTTAATCTTTTTTTTTTGTTTAAATGCTGCATGTTAGGAGTAGAATGATAAGCCAGAAGGAATGATTCTGTGAAAACTCACAAATCAAAATACTAACTTCAGAACTGCTCGAAACTCATGAAATACAGAAGATTCGTCTATTCGTTTCGCAGGATAGTGTCGTAGTCAGTGAACTAACTATGATGCTGAAGAG